>JAVTVY010042188.1:0-194232 GCA_036873755.1 Hanleya hanleyi
ATGCCGTAGAACCAAGTCTTGTCTATTCTCTGTTTGAATTGCAAAGAAAAGCAAACAATTTTCAACCCAAAGCACGTGGTATGGTCTCTTCTATAACACCCATATATGGCAATATGAGATTTTTCTTGAAACAGAAAATGGTCGATTTCTAAACCCGATTCCACCACATACAAACATGATCTGGAGACGCTTTTTTTTCTCCATGCCGTAGAACCAAGTCTTGTCTATTCCCCGTTTGAATTGCAAAGAAAAGCAAACAATTTCCACCCCACAGCACGTGGTATGGTCTCTTCTATAACACCCATATATGGCAATATGAGCTTTTTGTTGAAACGAAAAATGGTCGATTTCTGAAAGATTCGATTCACCGCTTATAGCGATCTGACGACCCGCTTTTTTATACCGTAGAAGCAAGTCTTGTCTATTCCCCGTTTGAATTTCAAAGAAAGCAAAAAATGTTGACCCACAGCGTGGTATGGTCACTTACATAACATATATACTTAATATGAGCTTTTGTTGAAAAGAAAAATGGTCGATTTCTGAACCGATTCACCACATACAAATATGATCTGGCGACGCTTTTTTACTCCATGCCGTAGAACCAAGTCTTGTCTATTCCCCGTTTGAATTTCAAAGAAAAACAAACAATTTTGACCCCACAGCACGTGGTATGGTCACTTCTATAACACCCATATATGCCAATAGGAGCTTTTTGTTGAAAGAAAAATGGTCGATTTCTGAACCCGATTCCACCACATACAAATATGATCTGGCGACGCTTTTTTTCTCCATGCCGTAGAACCAAGTCTTGTCTATTCCAGTTTGAATTTCAAAGAAAAGCAAACAATTTTGACCCCTCAGCACGTGGTATGGTCACTTCTATAACACCCATATATGCCAATATGAGCTTTTTGTTGAAAGAAAAATGGTCGATTTCTGAACCCGATTCCACCACATACAAATATGATCTGGAGACGCTTTTTTTCTCCATGCCGTAGAACCAAGTCTTGTCTATTCCCCGTTTGAATTGCAAAGAAAAGCAAACAATTTTCAGCCCACAGCACGTGGTATGGTCTCTTCTATAACACCCATATATGGCAATATGAGCTTTTTGTTGAAACAAAAAATGGACGATTTCTGAACCCGATTCCACCTCATTCAAATATGATCTGGAGACGCTTTTTTTTCTCCATGCCGTAGAACCAAGTCTTGTCTATTCCCCGTTTGAATTGCAAAGAAAAGCAAACAATTTTCAGCCCACAGCACGTGATATGGTCACCTCTATGACACCCCATATATGGCAATATGAGCTTTTTGTTGAAGCAAAAAATGGTCGATTTCTGAACCCGATTCCACCACATTCAAATATGATCTGGAGACGCTTTTTTTTCTCCATGCCGTGGAACCAAGTCTTGTCTATTCCCCGTTTGAATTGCAAAGAAAAGCAAACAATTTTCAGCCCACAGCACGTGATGTGGTCACCTCTATGACACCCCATATATGGCAATATGAGCTTTTTGTTGAAGCAAAAAATGGTCGATTTCTGAACCCGATTCCACCACATTCAAATATGATCTGGAGACGCTTTTTTTCTCCATGCCGTGGAACCAAGTCTTGTCTATTCCCCGTTTGAATTGCAAAGAAAAGCAAACAATTTTCAGCCCACAGTACGTGATATGGTCGCTTCTATAACACCCATATATGTAATATGAGCTTTTTGTTGAAACAAAAAATGGTCGATTTCTGAACCCGATTCCACCACATACAAATATGATCTGGAGACGCTTTTTTTTCTCCATGCCGTAGAACCAAGTCTTGTCTATTCCCCGTTTGAATTGCAAAGAAAAGCAAACAATTTTCAGCCCACAGCACGTGATATGGTCGCTTCTATAATACCCATATATGGCAATATGAGCTTTTTGTTGAAACGAAAAATGGTCGATTCCTGAAACCCGATTCCACCACATACAAATATGATCTTGAGACGCTTTTTTTTCTCCATGCCGTAGAACCAAGTCTTGTCTATTCCCCGTTTGAATTGCAAAGAAAAGCAAACAATTTTCAGCCCACAGCACGTGATATGGTCGCTTCTATAACACCCATATATGGCAATATGAGCTTTTGTTGAAACAAAAAATGGTCGATTTCTGAACCCGATTCCACCACATACAAATATGATCTGGAGACGCTTTTTCTCCATGCCGTAGAACCAAGTCTTGTCTATTCTTACTCGTTTGAATTACCGAAAAGCAAACAATTTTCAAGCCCACAGCACGTGATATGATTAAGCTTCTATAACACTTACATATATGGCAATATGAGCTTTTTGTTGAAATAAAAATGGTCGATTTCTGAACCCGATTCTACCACATACAAATATATGATCTGGGGCAACTTTTTTTTTTTCTCCATGCCGTAGAACAAGTGTCTTGTCCTTCGCCGTTTGAATTACAAGAAAAGCAAAACGTTTTCAGCCCACAGCACATTGATATGGTGGTCTCTTCTATAACACCCATATATGGCAATATGAGCTTTTTGTTGAACCAAAAGATGGTCGATTTCTGAACCCGATTCCACAACATCCAAATATGATCTGGAGGCACTTTTTTTTCTCCATGCCGTAGAACCAAGTCTTGTCTATTCCCCGTTTGAATTGCAAAGAAAGGCAAACAATTTTCACCCCAAAGCACGTGGTATGGTCTCTTCTATAACACCCATATATGGCAATATAAGCTTTTTGTTGAAACAAGAAATGGTCGATTTCTGAACCCGATTCCACCACATACCAATATGATCTGGAGACGCTTTTTTTTCTCCATGCCGTAGAACCAAGTCTTGTCTATTCCCCGTTTGAATTGCAAAGAAAAGCAAACAATTTCCACCCCACAGCACGTGGTATGGTCTCTTCTATAACACACATATATGGCAATATGAGCTTTTTGTTGAAGCAAAAAATGGTCGATTTCTGAACCCGATTCCACCACATTCAAATATGATCTGGAGACGCTTTTTTCTCCATGCCGTAGAAACAGGTCTTGTCTACTCCCCGTTTGGATTGCAAAGAAAAGCAAACAATTTTCAGCCCACAGCACGTGATATGGTCGCTTCTATAACACCCATATATGGCAATATGAGCTTTTTGGTGAAACAGAAAATGGTCGATTTCTGAACCCGATTCCACCACATACAAATATGATCTGGAGACGCTTTTTTTTCTCCATGCCGTAGAACCAAGTCTTGTCTATTCCCCGTTTGAATTGCAAAGAAAAGCAAACAATTTTCAGCCCACAGCACGTGATATGGTCGCTTCTATAACACCCATATATGGCAATATGAGCTTTTTGTTGAAAGAAAAATGGTCGATTTCTGAACCCGATTCCACCACATACAAATATGACCTGGCGAGGCTTTTTTCTCCATGCCGTAGAACCGAGTCTTGTCTATTCCCCGTTTGAATTTCAAAGAAAAGCAAACAATTTTGACCCCACAGCACGTGGTATGGTCACTTCTATAACACCCATATATGTCAATATGAGCTTTTTGTTGAAAGAAAAATGGTCGATTTCTGAACCCGATTCCACAACATACAAATATGATCTGGAGACGCTTTTTTCTCTCCATGCCGTAGAACTAAGTCTTGTCTATTCCCCGTTTGAATTGCAAAGAAAAGCAAACAATTTTCAGCCCACAGCACGTGATATGGTCGCTTCTATAACAACCATATATGGCAATATGAGCTTTTTGTTGAAACAAAAAATGGTCGATTTCTGAACCCGATTCCACCACATACAAATATGATCTGGAGACGCTTTTTTTTCTCCATGCCGTAGAACCAAGTCTTGTCTATTCCCCGTTTGAATTGCAAAGAAAACCAAACAATTTTCAGCCCACAGCACGTGATATGGTCGCTTCTATAACACCCATATATGGCAATATGAGCTTTTGTTGAAACAAAAAATGGTCGATTTCTGAACCCGATTCCACCACATACAAATATGATCTGGAGACGCTTTTTTTTCTCCATGCCGTAGAACCAAGTCTTGTCTATTCCCCGTTTGAATTGCAAAGAAAAGCAAACAATTTTCAGCCCACAGCACGTGATGTGGTCACCTCTATGACACCCCATATATGGCAATATGAGCTTTGTGTTGAAGCAAAAAATGGTCGATTTCTGAACCCGATTCCACCACATTCAAATATGATCTGGAGACGCTTTTTTTTCTCCATGCCGTGGAACCAAGTCTTGTCTATTCCCCGTTTGAATTGCAAAGAAAAACAAACAATTTTCAGCCCACAGCACGTGGTATGGTCTCTTCTATAACACCCATATATGGCAATATGAGCTTTTTGTTGAAACAAAAAATGGTCGATTTCTGAACCCGATTCCACCACATACAAATATGACCTGGCGAGGCTTTTTTCTCCATGCCGTAGAACCGAGTCTTGTCTATTCCCCGTTTGAATTTCAAAGAAAAGCAAACAATTTTGACCCCACAGCACGTGGTATGGTCACTTCTATAACACCCATATATGTCAATATGAGCTTTTTGTTGAAAGAAAAATGGTCGATTTCTGAACCCGATTCCACAACATACAAATATGATCTGGCGACGCTTTTTTTCTCCATGCCGTAGAACCAAGTCTTGTCTATACCCCGTTTGAATTTCAAAGAAAAGCAAACAATTTTGACCCCACAGCACGTGGTATGGTCACTTCTATAACACCCATATATGCCAATATGAGCTTTTTGTTGAAAGAAAAATGGTCGGTTTCTGAACCCGATTCCACCACATACAAATATGATCTGGCGACGCATTTTTTCTCTATGCCGTAGAACCGAGTCTTGTCTATTCCCCGTTTGAATTTCAAAGAAAAGCAAACAATTTTGACCCCACAGCACGTGGTGTGGTCACTTCTATAACACCCATATATGTCAATATGAGCTTTTTGTTCAAAGAAAAATGGTCGATTTCTGAACCCGATTCCACCACATACATATATGATCTGGCGACGCTTTTTTTCTCCATGCCGTAGAAGCAAGTCTTGTCTATTCCCCGTTTGAATTTCAAAGAAAAGCAAAAAATGTTGACCCCACAGCACGTGGTATTGTCACTTCTATAACACCCATATATGCCAATATGAGCTTTTTGTTGAAAGAAAAATGGTCGATTTCTGAACCCGATTCCACCACATACAAATATGATCTGGCGACGCTTTTTTTACTCCATGCCGTAGAACCAAGTCTTGTCTATTCCCCGTTTGAATTTCAAAGAAAAACAAACAATTTTGACCCCACAGCACGTGGTATGGTCACTTCTATAACACCCATATATGCCAATAGGAGCTTTTTGTTGAAAGAAAAATGGTCGATTTCTGAACCCGATTCCACCACATACAAATATGATCTGGCGACGCTTTTTTTCTCCATGCCGTAGAACCAAGTCTTGTCTATTCCAGTTTGAATTTCAAAGAAAAGCAAACAATTTTGACCCCTCAGCACGTGGTATGGTCACTTCTATAACACCCATATATGCCAATATGAGCTTTTTGTTGAAAGAAAAATGGTCGATTTCTGAACCCGATTCCACCACATACAAATATGATCTGGAGACGCTTTTTTTCTCCATGCCGTAGAACCAAGCCTTGTCTATTCCCCGTTTGAATTGCAAAGAAAAGCAAACAATTTTGACCCACAGCACGTGGTATGGTCACATCTATAACACCCATATATGCCAATATGAGCTTTTTGTTGAAAGAAAAATGGTCGATTTCTGAACCCGATTCTACCACATAAAAAATATGATCTGGCGACGCTTTTTTTCTCCATGCCGTAGAACCATGTCTTGTCTATTCCCCGTTTGAATTCCAAAGAAAAGCAAACAATTTTGACCCCACAGCACGTGGTATGGTCACTTCTATAACACCCATATATGCCAATATGAGCTTTTTGTTGAAAGAAAAATGGTCGATTTCTGAACCCGATTCCACCACATACAAATATGATCTGGCGACGCTTTTTTTCTCCATGCCGTAGAACCAAGTCTTGTCTATTCCCCGTTTGAATTTCAAAGAAAAGCAAACAATTTTGACCCCACAGCACGTGGTATGGTCACTTCTATAACACCCATATATGGCAATAGGAGCTTTTTGTTGAAAGAAAAATGGTCGATTTCTGAACCCGATTCCACCACATACAAATATGATCTGGCGACGCTTTTTTTCTCCATGCCGTAGAACCAAGTCTTGTCTATTCCAGTTTGAATTTCAAAGAAAAGCAAACAAGTTTGACCCCACAGCACGTGGTATGGTCACTTCTATAACACCCATATATGCCAATATGAGCTTTTTGTTGAAAGAAAAATGGTCGATTTCTGAACCCGATTCCACCACATACAAATATGATCTGGCGACGCTTTTTTTCTCCATGCCGTAGAACCAAGTCTTGTCTATACCCCGTTTGAATTTCAAAGAAAAGCAAACAATTTTGACCCCACAGCACGTGGTATGGTCACTTCTATAACACCCATATATGCCAATATGAGCTTTTTGTTGAACGAAAAATGGTCGGTTACTGAACCCGATTCCACCACATACAAATATGATCTGGCGACGCATTTTTTCTCTATGCCGTAGAACCGAGTCTTGTCTATTCCCCGTTTGAATTTCAAAGAAAAGCAAACAATTTTGATCCCACAGCACGTGGTATGGTCACTTCTATAACACCCATATATGTCAATATGAGCTTTTTGTTGAAAGAAAAATGGTCGATTTCTGAACCCGATTCCACCACATACATATATGATCTGGCGACGCTTTGTTTCTCCATGCCGTAGAACCAAGTCTTGTCTATTCCCCGTTTGAATTTCAAAGAAAAGCAAAAAATTTTGACCCCACAGCACGTGGTATGGTCACTTCTATAACACCCATGTATGCCAATATGAGCTTTTTGTTGAAAGAAAAATGGTCGATTTCTGAACCCGATTCCCCACATACAAATAGATCCACGAGGCAGCTTTTTAACTCCATGCCGTACAACCACGTCTTGTCTATTCCCCGTTTGAATTTCAAAGAAAAACAAACAATTTTGACCACAGCACGTGGTATGGTCACTTCTATAACACCCTTATATGCCAATATGAGCTTTTTTGTTGAAAGAAAAATGGTCGATTTCACAGACCCGGTCCACACATACGAGTACTGATCTGGCGACGCTTTTTTTCTCCATGCCGTAGAACCAAGTCTTGTCTATTCCCGTTTGAATTTTAAAGAAAGGCAAACAATTTTGACCCCACAGCACGTGGTATGGTCACTTCTATAACACCCATATATGCCAATATGAGCTTTTTGTTGAAAGAAAAATGGTCGATTTCTGAACCCGATTCCACCACATACAAATATGATCTGGCGACGCATTTTTTTCTCCATGCCGTAGAACCAAGTCTTGTCTATTCCCCGTTTGATTTTCAAAGAAAAACAAACAATTTTGACCCCACAGCACGTGGTATGGTCACTTCTATAACACCCATATATGCCAATAGGAGCTTTTTGTTGAAAGAAAAATAGTCGATTTCTGAACCCGATTCCACCACATACAAATATGATCTGGCGACGCTTTTTTTCTCCATGCCGTAGAACCAAGTCTTGTCTATTCCAGTTTGAATTTCAAGAAAAGCAAACAATTTTGACCCACAGCACGTGAAGCATGGTCACTTCCATATAACACCATATATGCCAATAGGAGCTTTTTGTTGAAAGAAAAAGGTCGATTTCTGAACCCGATTCCACCACATACAAATATGATCTGGCGCGACGCTTTTTCTCCATGCCGTAGAACCAAGTCTTGTCTATTCCAGTTTGAATTTCAAAGAAAAGCAAACAATTTTGACCCCACAGCACGTGGTATGGTCTCTTCTATAACACCCATATATGCCAATATGAGCTTTTTGTTGAAACAAAAAATGGTCGATTTCTGAACCCGATTCCACCACATACAAATATGATCTGGAGACGCTTTTTTTTCTCCATGCCGTAGAACCAAATCTTGTCTATTCCCCGTTTGAATTGCAAAGAAAAGCAAACAATTTTCAGCCCACAGCACGTGATGTGGTCGCTTCTATAACACCCATATATGGCAATATGAGCTTTTTGTTGAAACAAAAAATGGTCTATTTCTGAACCCGATTCCACCACATACAAATATGATCTGGCGACGCTTGTTTTTCTCCATGCCGTAGAACCAAGTCTTGTCTATTCCAGTTTGAATTTCAAAGAAAAGCAAACAATTTTGACCCCACAGCACGTGGTATGGTCACTTCTATAACACCCATATATGCCAATAGGAGCTTTTTGTTGAAAGAAAAAAGGTCGATTTCTGAACCCGATTCCACCACATACAAATATGATCTGGCGACGCTTTTTTCTCCATGCCGTAGAACCAAGTCTTGTCTATTCCCCGTTTGAATTTCAAAGAAAAGCAAACAATTTTGACCCCACAGCACGTGGTATGGTCACTTCTATAACACCCATGTATGCCAATATGAGCTTTTTGTTGAAAGAAAAATGGTCGATTTCTGAACCCGATTCCCCCACATACAAATATGATCTGGCGACGCTTTTTTAACTCCATGCCGTAGAACCAAGTCTTGTCTATTCCCCGTTTGAATTTCAAAGAAAAACAAACAATTTTGACCCCACAGCACGTGGTATGGTCACTTCTATAACACCCATATATGCCAATATGAGCTTTTTGTTGAAAGAAAAATGGTCGATTTCTGAACCCGATTCCACCACATACAAATATGATCTGGCGACCCTTTTTTTCTCCATGCCGTAGAACCAAGTCTTGTCTATTCCCGTTTGAATTTTAAAGAAAGGCAAACAATTTTGACCCCACAGCACGTGGTATGGTCACTTCTATAACACCCATATATGCCAATATGAGCTTTTTGTTGAAAGAAAAATGGTCGATTTCTGAACCCGATTCCACCACATACAAATATGATCTGGCGACGCATTTTTTTCTCCATGCCGTAGAACCAAGTCTTGTCTATTCCCCGTTTGAATTTCAAAGAAAAACAAACAATTTTGACCCCACAGCACGTGGTATGGTCACTTCTATAACACCCATATATGCCAATAGGAGCTTTTTGATGAAAGAAAAAAGGTCGATTTCTGAACCCGATTCCACCACATACAAATATGATCTGGCGACGCTTGTTTTTCTCCATGCCGTAGAACCAAGTCTTGTCTATTCCAGTTTGAATTTCAAAGAAAAGCAAACAATTTTGACCCCACAGCACGTGGTATGGTCACTTCTATAACACCCATATATGCCAATAGGAGCTTTTTGTTGAAAGAAAAAAGGTCGATTTCTGAACCCGATTCCACCACATACAAATATGATCTGGCGACGCTTTTTTCTCCATGCCGTAGAACCAAGTCTTGTCTATTCCCGTTTGAATTTTAAAGAAAGGCAAACAATTTTGACCCCACAGCACGTGGTATGGTCACTTCTATAACACCCATATATGCCAATATGAGCTTTTTGTTGAAAGAAAAATGGTCGATTTCTGAACCCGATTCCACCACATACGAATATGATCTGGGGACGCATTTTTTTCTCCATGCCGTAGAACCAAATCTTGTCTATTCCCCGTTTGAATTTCAAAGAAAAACAAACAATTTTAACCCCACAGCACGTGGTATGGTCACTTCTATAACACCCATATATGCCAATAGGAGCTTTTTGTTGCAAGAAAAAAGGTCGATTTCTGAACCCGATTCCACCACATACAAATATGATCTGGCGACGCTTGTTTTTCTCCATGCCGTAGAACCAAGTCTTGTCTATTCCAGTTTGAATTTCAAAGAAAAGCAAACAATTTTGACCCCACAGCACGTGGTATGGTCACTTCTATAACACCCATATATGCCAATATGAGCTTTTTGTTGAAAGAAAAATGGTCGATTTCTGAACCCGATTCCACCACATACAAATATGATCTGGCGACGCTTTTTTTCTCCATGCCGTAGAACCAAGTCTTGTCTATTCCCCGTTTGAATTTCAAAGAAAAGCAAACAATTTTGACCCCACAGCACGTGGTATGGTCACTTCTATAACACCAATATATGTCAATATGAGCTTTTTGTTGAAAGAAAAATGGTCGATTTCTGAACCCGATTCCACAACATACAAATATGATCTGGCGACGCTTTTTTTCTCCATGCCGTAGAACCAAGTCTTGTCTATACCCCGTTTGAATTTCAAAGAAAAGCAAACAATTTTGACCCCACAGCACGTGGTATGGTCACTTCTATAACACCCATATATGCCAATATGAGCTTTTTGTTGAAAGAAAAATGGTCGGTTTCTGAACCCGATTCCACCACATACAAATATGATCTGGCGACGCATTTTTTCTCTATGCCGTAGAACCGAGTCTTGTCTATTCCCCGTTTGGATTTCAAAGAAAAGCAAACAATTTTGACCCCACAGCACGTGGTGTGGTCACTTCTATAACACCCATATATGTCAATATGAGCTTTTTGTTCAAAGAAAAATGGTCGATTTCTGAACCCGATTCCACCACATACATATATGATCTGGCGACGCTTTTTTTCTCCATGCCGTAGAAGCAAGTCTTGTCTATTCCCCGTTTGAATTTCAAAGAAAAGCAAAAAATGTTGACCCCACAGCACGTGGTATGGTCACTTCTATAACACCCATATATGCCAATATGAGCTTTTTGTTGAAAGAAAAATGGTCGATTTCTGAACCCGATTCCACCACATACAAATATGATCTGGCGACGCTTTTTTTCTCCATGCCGTAGAACCAAGTCTTGTCTATTCCCCGTTTGAATTGCAAAGAAAAGCAAACAATTTTCAGCCCACAGCACGTGGTATGGTCGCTTCTATAACACCCATATATGGCAATATGAGCTTTTTGTTGAAACAAAAAATGGTCGATTTCTGAACCCGATTCCACCACATACAAATATGATCTGGGGACGCTTTTTTTTCTCCATGCCGTAGAACCATGTCTTGTCTATTCCCCGTTTGAATTGCAAAGAAAAGCAAACAATTTTCAGCCCACAGCACGTGATATGGTCGCTTCTATAACACCCATATATGGCAATATGAGCTTTTTGTTGAAACAAAAAATGGTCGATTTCTGAACCGATTCCACCACATACAAATATGATCTGGAGACGCTTTTTTTTCTCCATGCCGTAGAACCAAGTCTTGTCTATTCCCCGTTTGAATTGCAAAGAAAAGCAAACAATTTTCAGCCCACAGCACGTGATATGGTCACTTCTATGACACCCATATATGGCAATATGAGCTTTTTGTTGAAACAAAAAATGGTCGATTTCTGAACCCGATTCCACCACATTCAAATATGATCTGGAGACGCTTTTTTTTCTCCATGCCGTAGAACCAAGTCTTGTCTATTCCCGGTTTGAATTGCAAAGAAAAGCAAACAATTTTCAGCCCACAGCACGTGATATGGTCGCTTCTATAACACCCATATATGGTAATATGAGCTTTTTGTTGAAAGAAAAATGGTCGATTTCTGAACCCGATTCCACCACATACAAATATGACCTGGCGAGGCTTTTTTCTCCATGCCGTAGAACCGAGTCTTGTCTATTCCCCGTTTGAATTTCAAAGAAAAGCAAACAATTTTGACCCCACAGCACGTGGTATGGTCACTTCTATAACACCCATATATGTCAATATGAGCTTTTTGTTGAAAGAAAAATGGTCGATTTCTGAACCCGATTCCACAACATACAAATATGATCTGGCGACGCTTTTTTTCTCCATGCCGTAGAACCAAGTCTTGTCTATTCCCCGTTTGAATTTCAAAGAAAAGCAAACAATTTTGACAACACAGCACGTGGTATGGTCACTTCTATAACACCCATATATGCCAATAGGAGCTTTTTGTTGAAAGAAAAATGGTCGATTTCTGAACCCGATTCCACCACATACAAATATGATCTGGAGACGCTTTTTTTCTCCATGCCGTAGAACCAAGTCTTGTCTATTCCCCGTTTGAATTGCAAAGAAAAGCAAACAATTTCCACCCCACAGCACGTGGTATGGTCTCTTCTATAACACCCATATATGGCAATATGAGCTTTTTGTTGAAACAAAAAATGGTCGATTTCTGAACCCGATTCCACCACATACAAATATGATCTGGCGACGCTTTTTTTCTCCATGCCGTAGAACCAAGTCTTGTCTATTCCAGTTTGAATTTCAAAGAAAAGCAAACAATTTTGACCCCACAGCACGTGGTATGGTCACTTCTATAACACCCATATATGCCAATATGAGCTTTTTGTTGAAAGAAAAATGGTCGATTTCTGAAACCGATTCCACCACATACAAATATGACCTGGCGAGGCTTTTTTCTCCATGCCGTAGAACCGAGTCTTGTCTATTCCCCGTTTGAATTTCAAAGAAAAGCAAACAATTTTGACCCCACAGCACGTGGTATGGTCACTTCTATAACACCCATATATGTCAATATGAGCTTTTTGTTGAAAGAAAAATGGTCGGTTTCTGAACCCGATTCCACCACATACAAATATGATCTGGCGACGCATTTTTTCTCTATGCCGTAGAACCGAGTCTTGTCTATTCCCCGTTTGAATTTCAAAGAAAAGCAAACAATTTTGACCCCACAGCACGTGGTGTGGTCACTTCTATAACACCCATATATGTCAATATGAGCTTTTTGTTGAAACAAAAAAATGGTCGATTTCTGAACCCGATTCCACCACATACAAATATGATCTGGAGACGCTTTTTTTTCTCCATGCCGTAGAACCAAGTCTTGTCTATTCCCCGTTTGAATTGCAAAGAAAAGCAAACAATTTTCAGCCCACAGCACGTGATATGGTCACTTCTATGACACCCATATATGGCAATATGAGCTTTTTGTTGAAACAAAAAATGGTCGATTTCTGAACCCGATTCCACCACATACAAATATGATCTAAAGACGCTTTTTTTCTCCATGCCGTAGAACCAAGTCTTGTCCATTCCCCGTTTGAATTGCAAAGAAAAACAAACAATTTTCACCCCACAGCACGTGGTATGGTCGCTTCTATAACACCCATATATGGCAATATGAGCTTTTTGTTGAAACAAAAAATGGTCGATTTCTGAACCCGATTCCACCACATACAAATATGATCTGGAGACGCTTTTTTTCTCCATGCCGTAGAACCAAGTCTTGTCTATTCCCCGTTTGAATTGCAAAGAAAAGCAAACAATTTTCAGCCCACAGCACGTGGTATGGTCTCTTCTATAACACCCATATATGGCAATATGAGCTTTCTGTTGAAACAAAAAATGGTCGATTTCTGAACCCGATTCCACCACATACAAATATGATCTGGAGACGCTTTTTTTCTCCATGCCGTAGAACCAAGTCTTGTCTATTCCCCGTTTGAATTGCAAAGAAAAGCAAACAATTTCCACCCCACAGCACGTGGTATGGTCTTCTATAACACCCATATATGGCAATATGAGCTTTTTGTTGAAACAAAAAATGGTCGATTTCTGAACCCGATTCCACCACATACAAATATGATCTGGAGACGCTTTTTTTTCTCCATGCCGTAGAACCAAGTCTTGTCTATTCCCCGTTTGAATTGCAAAGAAAAGCAAACAATTTTCACCCCACAGCACGTGGTATGGTCACTTCTATAACACCCATATATGCAATATGAGCTTTTTGTTGAAACAAAAAATGGTCGATTTCTGAACCCGATTCCACCACATACAAATATGATCTGGAGACGCTTTTTTTCTCCATGCCGTAGAACCAAGTCTTGTCTATTCCCCGTTTGAATTGCAAAGAAAAGCAAACAATTTTGACCCCACAGCACGTGGTATGGTCACTTCTATAACACCCATATATGCCAATATGAGCTTTTTGTTGAAAGAAAAATGGTCGATTTCTGAACCCGATTCCACCACATACAAATATGATCTGGCGACGCATTTTTTTCTCCATGCCGTAGAACCAAGTCTTGTCTATTCCCCGTTTGAATTTCAAAGAAAAACAAACAATTTTGACCCCACAGCACGTGGTATGGTCACTTCTATAACACCCATATATGCCAATAGGAGCTTTTTGTTGAAAGAAAAAAGGTCGATTTCTGAACCCGATTCCACCACATACAAATATGATCTGGCGACGCTTGTTTTTCTCCATGCCGTAGAACCAAGTCTTGTCTATTCCAGTTTGAATTTCAAAGAAAAGCAAACAATTTTGACCCCACAGCACGTGGTATGTTCACTTCTATAACACCCATATATGCCAATAGGAGCTTTTTGTTGAAAGAAAAAAGGTCGATTTCTGAACCCGATTCCACCACATACAAATACGATCTGGCGACGCTTGTTTTTCTCCATGCCGTAGAACCAAGTCTTGTCTATTCCAGTTTGAATTTCAAAGAAAAGCAAACAATTTTGAACCCACAGCACGTGGTATGGTCACTTCTATAACACCCATATATGCCAATAGGATCTTTTTGTTGAAAGAAAAAAGGTCGATTTCTGAACCCGATTCCACCACATACAAATATGATCTGGCGACGCTTGTTTTTCTCCATGCCGTAGAACCAAGTCTTGTCTATTCCAGTTTGAATTTCAAAGAAAAGCAAACAATTTTGACCCCACAGCACGTGGTATGGTCACTTCTATAACACCCATATATGCCAATATGAGCTTTTTGTTGAAAGAAAAATGGTCGATTTCTGAACCCGATTCCACCACATACAAATATGATCTGGCGACGCTTTTTTTCTCCATGCCGTAGAACCAAGTCTTGTCTATTCCCGTTTGAATTTTAAAGAAAGGCAAACAATTTTGACCCTACAGCACGTGGTATGGTCACTTCTATAACACCCATATATGCCAATATGAGCTTTTTGTTGAAATAAAAATGGTCGATTTCTGAATCCGATTCCACCACATACAAATATGATCTGGCGACGCTTTTTTTTCTCCATGCCGTAGAACCAAGTCTTGTCTATTCCCCGTTTGAATTTCAAAGAAAAGCAAACAATTTTGACCCCACAGCACGTGGTATGGTCACTTCTATAACACCCATATATGCCAATATGGGCTTTTTGTTGAAAAAAAATGGTCGATTTCTGAACCCGATTCAACCACATACAAATATGATCTGGCGACGCTTTTTTTTCTCCATGCCGTAGAACCAAGTCTTGTCTATTCCCGTTTGAATTTCAAAGAAAAGCAAACAATTTTGACCCCACAGCACGTGGTATGGTCACTTCTATAACACCCATATATGCCAATATGAGCTTTTTGTTGAAAGAAAAATGGTCGATTTCTGAACCCGATTCCACCACATACAAATATGATCTGGCGACGCTTTTTTTCTCCATGGCGTAGAGCCAAGTCTTGTCTGCAGCCATGCCAACTGCACTACCCACTGGCTATTCATTGTATATACCGAGCGCGTTAGGTACATAGAACAAAAGGAGAGACAAGAACCGGACTGGGCGAGGGAGTCTTGGTTATTGAGAGTTGTGTTCGGATTTGCTGACATTACGATGTGCTCTTTAAAGCAACAATGTTACATTTTATTACCGATTCGTTACGTTTGTCCACTTTCATCGATAAAATACTTATGCACTCTGTCAATTTTCAATTTTATTTAAAATGACACTGAGTATATCACAGTTTACCAAATTGTAAAGTTTATTCATGGGTGATATTAAAATTGGACACAAACTTTCAGTAAATGGGGGCAATACACGATACACTAAACAAAAAAATCGACAGTTTTCATCCACTATTCTTTTATGGACTAAAAAGTTCGTTTCTTGCAGTAATGGGGACTTGACAAAAATGCCTGGGATCGGCTGACTGACGGTTTTCCATCCACTCAGTAATATTTGTGAAGGAATACCGACATTATCCTCCGACGACAGTTTCCCCATGCAGCGACAGTTTCTCCACCGACATTTTCCCCCACGACAGTATGAGGTTTCCCCCACCCTATAATATCACGTGCTGTAATTATTCGATCTGTCGACAATCACAATCGCGGTCATTTCCCACCTTGATTTTTTTTTTTAAGTTTGCACGTAGCATTCTCCCAACGTCAAAGTTTGTAACCTCCAATCCGTCGGTAAACAGGCTCTGACTTCACCTCTTGTGGTAAGTAATTGACCGTAAACACACCTACACAAAAACGGTACTTGGTCTGACGCTGTGGTAAGTAATTCACCGTAAACACACCTACAGAATTATGGTGCTATATCTGACTCGACACTGTCTGCAGCTCTAAATTCTCCCGATATGTTACACATACTTGATATTATAGGAGCATATTGAGCTTTCGGGTTTATTCCAGTTATTTTGATAAAATAACTACACGTCAACCCTCATCCGGAGTCCAACGTATCAATTCACAATGTTCATATCTTTGATTTCGTCAACATTTCTTTCAAATTCTTTCCCCTTCTGTATGCCATTACCCAAATTTTCGCTATGCGTGATGCCAATATGCCACGACTTTCCTTACATATTTCATCGCTGGATGGTATGTGTCCGAGCACCGCAATAGCGAAGTCTCCGAACTGTCCGTGTACGAGTAATTTGCCCTTGCCCGCTAGTAGGCGCTCGAGTCAGGGGGGACAAAATGGCATCAGTACACAATTAATCACTTCCGGGTCGGTGCCCACGATCTACATTGTTTAGAAATTTGAGAGCAGATCTTTATGGATTTTATGAGCTGCGATTTTTCAGCATTTCTGATACATTTGATATTTCAACTTGCAGATGAGTCTTCAAACTGTACTTCCTGGTGTTGATTTGGGCCACTTTGAAAAAAGCATGGTGGATGAAGACATGATCAGTGAAGGGTGAGAAGGCTCCCTGTTTACAAATCGAATGACATTCTGTAGCACCAATCAGCTGTCAGTGGCGGTAATTTGAAATTTTCATGGTCAACATCTGTCAAGAGTTCCACTGGTAATGTCCCACAAGGTAAATATTGACATGCCAGGTGGATTTATGCATTGTGAATTTTCTGGAGTTTTGCCGATTTTTAACGCTAATACATAACAAGTAACAGAATTAATTGTGCACTGATGCCTGTCACACGACATTTTCACATTTGACCAGAGAACTTTAAATCGTCACTGTGGCTACAGTTTTTACTGGATCAGCCCAATTTTTTCCATGATGACTCCTGAACTAAGTTCAAATATTAGGGTTGTTTCAAATTTATGTTATTAAATTATTAATAAAATAAAATAAAAATTTTAATTAATTTTAATAATTTTTTTAATTATTAAAATTATTTTTTTTCTTGCTAAATGTGGTTGAAATAAATATCATACTGATAATGCTGGGTAACATCTCTTGTATTGTTATGCCATTTCTGCGACAAAATTGAGACCTTTTGGAGCAAATATAGGCAAAAAATGACTGATTTGTCAGTACTAGGGCCAAATAGTCAATGCCAAATATGACGAGGTTCATTTAACACAGCTGGTAATTATGAGCAAATGAACTTTCAAGATACAATAAAATGTAAATGGAAGAAAGGAAATTCACATAGATACAATTACATGCTTTTTTTCAAAATCGCGACCTCAGTTCAAATCTTCAATGCTTCAAATCATTTATGCATTAATTCACTTTATATCAGTCTAAAACCACATGAAATTAATACTAATTATATCACCTGTAAAAACTCAGATGTTTGTTCCACACACAAAGAATTTCCAAAATGCCTTTTGCATTTGTAACTTTAATGAGACAAATAAAATCTGATTAACTGAGTCAACAGTTAATCTGACTGTTGAGGGTTTCTCATTGTTGTGTGTTTATTGTCAGTCACATTTGCATCATAGCAAATACTTTCTCTTCATTCCATTTCCACTATCTCCAGGACTATAAGTATGTAATTCTCTTTCATATTCATATCAGAGATCTTGTAGGTAGCAAGAAACATGGATTACAGGCACCAAATATTAGCAAGCCCCATACAACCCTCTCCCCCCACACACACACACATCAACTCTGGGAATTTCGCACAGTGTGACTCAGAGGTATGCCTCCAACTCTGTTGGAAGATAGGCCTTTCTCACTGTAAGTTGCCACTTTAATCTTTCACCAAACAGTTAACAGTTTAAGTTAGGCAACTTCCAGCTGTCCTCATCTTTCATGGTTGTTAATGTAGCAGAGATCAGCAAATGACCATCAGATATGTTGTCATTGAATTTTATTCCTTTTTTTCTTCTATGTTGTGTTTTGACAAGTGTTGCCTGTTTGCAGACATTGCATTCATGGACTTGAAATCTGACACAGAATATATTCCTCAATGTTATTTAGGAGTTTTCTCAGTAATAATAACTGTTTACAAGTAATATGTGCATCTTTCTAATTACTGCCAGCAAGATCTTGATGAGATGTAGATCCATCCAATTGAACTGACATATATTCTCTATATGGGAGTTGTGTATACCATAAACACCTCTGTGTTATATTTTGGTATGTATTGTGTACACATTTGTGTATCTTGCTGTCACTTATTACAGGATTAAACATGTCTTTGATCTTTGTATCAACATCAAATTTAAATCCCATTTGATAGATTACTGGGATGACCCACTGATTACATGGAGAAGTTAACCACTGCCATGAAGGAAATTTTTACCAAATGTAGCCTAAATGAGCAGGTTGAAAACAAATTATGTTTTGACACATTTTGAACTTAAGTTTTCTTTATTTTTAAACTTTAATTTGAATAATTTCATAAAAAAATGAATTAAAATAATAAAAAAATAATTAAAAATAGTGTATAACATATCTAGTTAATGCTTTATACTTCTTTTTATAGGCAGAAGGATTGTCGACTTGGTGCTTTTTACCAGATGGAAAAATATGCACAGGTTAGTGAGATATTGTACTTTTTACTTGTACCTCAGTCTTAAGTCATATGGGGCAAACTGAGGGGAAATTATAAAGGGGGTACCCTTGGTGTATAGGCTGTAAAATCTCTATCTGTGCATAGTTTTATCTGTACCTTCTCAAGAATGTTTGGGGATGGATATGGTTTGTTCAGATGAGAGCATTCCTTATTTTAACAATGGTTCCATTCCTGACAGGCATCAGTACACAATTAATCACTTCCGGGTCGGTGCCCACGATCTACATTGTTTAGAAATTTGAGAGCAGATCTTTATGGATTTTATGAGCTGCGATTTTTCAGCATTTCTGATACATTTGATATTTCAACTTGCAGATGAGTCTTCAAACTGTACTTCCTGGTGTTGATTTGGGCCACTTTGAAAAAAGCATGGTGGATGAAGACATGATCAGTGAAGGGTGAGAAGGCTCCCTGTTTACAAATCGAATGACATTCTGTAGCACCAATCAGCTGTCAGTGGCGGTAATTTGAAATTTCCATGGTCAACATCTGTCAAGAGTTCCACTGGTAATGTCCCACAAGGTAAATATTGACATGCCAGGTGGATTTATGCATTGTGAATTTTCTGGAGTTTTGCCGATTTTTAACGCTAATACATAACAAGTAACAGAATTAATTGTGCACTGATGCCAAATGTGGGTTGGATAAGATGAAAAGAGATAGGTAGCCATCAAAACAGCGCAATATATTGAGCAAACGACATTTCCAATAACTTCAAAATTGAGTTCGGTGGCATGACGGACCACACTTGTCAATGTAATACTTTGTATTTGACCATATTCACGTTCAATGCGACATTTTCTATTGTAACGCCAGTGACATCATTAGTATAATGCGTAATGTCCTTTGTTGACGTCATCATGCTGTCGCCATATCTGATTGTTGCATGACGTCACAATACAACGTTGCTAGAAGAAAGATATATTGTATGGGATTTTGTCCTCCCTGATTCAAACGTCCTCTGGCGGACAGGGGCAAATACTCTTATCATGACAGAATGGAAACTCCCGTATTCTGTAGGTGTGTTTACGATCAATTACTTACCTCTCAGAGCAGTCGGTGTCCGCCAGTGGACATTCTCCCCAGTTGGCATTTGCCCCAGTGGACATTTCGCCCACCCTATATTTTTAGGTTATTTTGAACATGGTTTTTAAATAATTTGGCAATAACACAATTTTTTCTGTAGATAAGGATATAAGGATTTCCACATATGTTTTACGATACATGAGTCAAAATGTGATAAGATATTATACATATACACAGTATATATCAGTATTATACAATCTAATAACACATTTTGTGGATTATATTATTTAAAAGTACAGATCTTTTATTTTACCACTGTGTGATATAATGTTTTCACAAAATGTTAAAATATATACTACATATATGAATATTATGTTATTTTTAAAACTTATTGTAAAAATATGTGACATTGTTTTAAAATGTGCTATATGACTGTATAATACTGATATATACTGTGTATAATATATTATCACTATTTGACTCATTTATCGTAAAACATATGTAGAAATCCAAATATCTTTTTTATAGGAATACAAAAATATTTTAAAAAATTGTTTTTGCCGAATTATTTAAAAACTATGTTCAAATTAACCTAAAAATGTAGGGTGGGGGAAATGTCCACTGGAGGAAATGTCCACTGAAGGAAATGCCCACTGAGGGAAATGTCCACGGGGGAAATGTCCGATGGGGGAAATGTCCACTAAGGGAAATGCTCTGGATAAAGATGCGAGAAGAATCACACAATTCTTTGTCGTTTTTATCGTGTTCCACATGTCAGTTACCAGGCTGGCACTATTATAATTGATTTGATTTCGTTCAGTTGAACCAGTACCTTGCAAAAACGTGGATAATATTTACGTTTCGTGCCTTCGCCGTCATTCTAAGTTTATATAACTATAGCACGCAGTATGATTAGATTAAAATAAAATATATTAATGAAAATATATATTTTTATTTTCCAGCGTTCAATGACATGAATGATTTATAAATTTAAGTAAGGTCGAGTTCTCATTTGCTGGCAGAACTGGATGCGCTCCCTTTTTTGGTTTTTGGATTCATAGTACGTTATGACAAAGCATAGCCATTACATACAAAACATACCCATTCGAAGCGCCGCGGGATCGATTCTCGTTGACAATCAAAGTTTACTTCCCAATATCGATGAAATTCAATCATTGTATCCCAAATTCTAGCAAACCGATTGGCGAGCGAAGTTTATGTAACGAAAGTGCAGAATGACAACGACCCCTTGGGATCCCCTTTAATCAGTCACTGCTTGTGTTCTAACACGTGACTACTGTGAAAACGAAAGTTACATTGTGTTTATGTGTGTGGTTCACTTACCTGGTGGAATTCAACGCTGTAATTTGCCTAGAATGAACTATAATAATCCGGGAGACAGACAATGCCTCGAAATCCCGGTGAAGTTATCTCAAACGACCAGTCGGAACGGAGAAAGGGACCCTGGTGAGCTACTTGTTTCGCTGTGGATGACGTCAGTCAGGAATCCGGAAGTCGATTTCAGTGAATATGCAGATTAGGGACAGTGAACTTTGCGGTCGTCGTATGAATTAACTAGAGGGAGTTGGAAGCTGAGATTTACCAGTTACGTCCGTTATGAATTATGGTTTGCTCCTCCATAGCCATATTTATTCGGCGAAGTCCAGATAAACTGATCGGGAAGTGGTGTAAGTGACAATAAAGAGGGCGCTGTCATTTTTGGACGTCTGTTTCTACCGTTACCCGCAGAAGAGCGGTAGCCCTATATAAGCCGGACTCCCGCTGAAACGAGGCAGACCAGCAGAAACATCGAGGTGAGAGCACACACAAAATCTATTGGGGAGAAGAAATCCAATACATTGCCGGGCCGGAGAAAGGCCGCCGCCGAATTGGAAAAGGGTCGCCGTCGAATTTGTGCCGCCGCCGGGCCGCGACCAGGCCGCCGAATATTATAACCTCGTAGCATTCATTACACACACTTACATTCACATGTCCGGGCTGTGTTTGCTCTGCTTCGATCTCTATCCGCCTTCATCCGTATTGCACAGTTGAACGGATATTGCGCTGGAAGTTGAGAGTATAGACACTTATCGCCAATGGCTATTCTTATTCTCTACCGTGCGCTAGTACGGGCTCAGCTCTGGGAATTAACTAACGGCGTAAGTGTCGAAAGCATGGCCATGCATTAGCCGCATCTCTCCTTGCCTTCAACCGTATCGCGCAGTTGTTCAGGGATTGCGCTGTGGTTAGGTGAAGGATAAGATATTATCCGTGTTTAAATCTTGAACACACAGGGGGCTTCCAGCTGCTTGAGAAGCATTACAAATTACATCACTGTTATAATCATGTCAGTGCCATGGATGTTTGTCTAACTAAGCGGTCCCCCTTGACACATGGTCTGGTCGTTGGTCAATGTGTGTGTATGTGTATTCAAATTGCAATATACTATCCAGGACTTAAATATGGCATCTACAGACTCTGTAGATATACTAGCAGCTGGAGTCCAAGCGGACGCATGCTAGTTACTTGTGAATTTGCATTATTAATACGTCTTCATTCCGCGGTGCTACGCTGAAAGTTTTAATCCAAATGGCTGATAACGGGGAAGTTAGCCCCTTTATGACTTGGTGTGAAAAGTATGAACTACGATCAGCAACTATTGCCGAGTTGGAAAAACTTGGGTTTGATTCCTGGAAAAGTGTTCGAAACTTGCCAGACACCGTAATCGATAAAATGCCGAAGGAAATTTCAATCGGGCAGCGGCTATTGCTGAAAGAGGGTGTAAAGGCAGTAAATGCAGCAGCAGTGTCGCATACCAGTAAAATAACGACGACCCCGGTGCTGGCACAAGACGGCACTACCGAAGGAGTTGGGCAATCAGTCAACATGCCTCTACATCAAAGAGATCCTGCTGACAACTTGACTCAAATGACGCTGCACGATATCGCAAACCTAGGGTTCAACAATGGCGATCACAGAATAATGGGTGAAGTTGAAGGTACACAAGCCGGTAAGACTCTTACGTTTGATCCATTCTTGTCAAACCCGATGGGAAACGGGGGTTCCATAGCGTGTCGTGACATTTGTGACTACGTTTTAATTCAACCTAAAGATTTGAAGGCCCCAGAATAGCAATTTCTGCATATGGCAGATGGAAAAATCTCACTAGCAAAATCCAAAATATCTTTGGATAAAATCACACCTATGCAATATATTGAAGCCAGCCTGAAAATACTGCGGGAAATGGTCCAGGTTGACAAAATATCGCACACAGACACTATGGATTACATCGGGTATACCATAAAAATGGCGACTATGGCGCAAGTCTTCCCCTGGCAATCTGTTCTACAATACGAGAGGGAGTACCGTAAACTGCAGGCAAATCTTATGTTCCCCTGGGGTGCAGATAGTCCCTATCTACAGAGACTGCTCTTGAGAGCAGAAGTGGAACCCAAAAGCGCAAACTACCCTCAACGCCAGGCACCGTCCGCGACTCCCACGCGAGGAAAGTTTGACCCAAATTCGGGGAATGTTATCTGTGACAAATGGAATGGTAGATATGGGTGTAACTTTCGGAACTGTCGATACAGCCATGTGTGTAAGACATGCTTTTCACCATCCCATGCAGACATCAACCACAATCGTCCCCCACGCATGAGAAACTTCGATGAAAAAGACCGTCAAACACCAAAAAACTAATATCTGCCAGCAAGCTGTTCGTTATCTTCTAGACTACCAGTATGGCAAAGTGAGCTTGTAAATGACATAGACAGTGAATTTCTTTTATCTGGTATTAAAAATGGGTTTAGCATTATTGATGAGGACAATGCCAATACCTCCAGCTCCATTGAGATTGAAAACCACCCGTCAACTACCAAGCCCCACATGTATAATGCGGTTGAAAAACAAATTTTAGACGAGATCGCCAACGGTAATTATGTGTCTACTGCCACTAAGCCACAATTTGTAAGCGCCCTTGGGGCTGTACCTAAACCTAATGGAGATGTTCGCCTTATACACGACTTTAGTCTTCCCGAGAAAGGCGGGGTCAATTCATTCGCCTCTAAAGGCGATATTAAATATCAAACTGTTGAGGACGCTTTAAACATGATTGGCCCTAATTGGTTCCTGGCAAAAATAGATTTAAAAGCAACATACAGAACGATAAAATTACGACCAGACAATTTTAAGTTGACTGGTTTAAAATGGAGGTTTCAGGGTGACGATGACCCTTCGTATTTGTTTGATACTAAACTTCCATTCGGAGCAAGGAAAAGTCCTGCCATCTTTACCAGACTTACACAAGCAGTCCGGCGA
Organism: Hanleya hanleyi; assembly: GCA_036873755.1. Lineage (NCBI taxonomy): Eukaryota > Metazoa > Mollusca > Polyplacophora > Lepidopleurida > Hanleyidae > Hanleya > Hanleya hanleyi. Next base: position 24,338 of record JAVTVY010042188.1, read on the forward strand.
ATCATGGAGAGAAAAGGCTTTTCAGCGATTGTGGTGTTTTTGGACGATTTTCTTGTGGCGGGACCGAATTTCGAACAATGCTTGTATGCTTACAATACGTTGTTATCGCTACTACGCTCTCTGGGGTTCTCTATAAACTGGAGTAAAGTTATTCCTTGTGACTGGAAACAACACGAAGCTTATTTGGGATTACCGCCCACCTACTGTGGTTTTCACAGATGCCAGCAGTCAAGCAGGCGGAGCATTCTGTCAAGGCGATTGGTTTTACACGGCATGGCATTGTGATTTCCCGAGGTGGGCAGATTAGCACATCAACCTGAAAGAGCTAGTTACGGTTGTTATCGCAGCATGTCGCTGGGCGCCAGAGTGGTCAGGACACCACATCTTCGTACGCAATGACAGCATGGCTGCGGCAGGGATGATCAATAACGGTACGTCCCCTTGTGAACTGGCACAGCCTTTCATCCGACATTTATCATGGCTGTGTCTTCATTACAATTTTGCCATCACAGCCGTCCACTTGATGGGGCAGGACAACGATCTTGCTGATTCGATATCCAGGCTACACACACCTGGGCAAATGTCTCGGATGCATGGCTTAATGAAAAAAGGCCATCCACTTGTCGACTCTGAGTGTTTTTGGTTACCGGCACATATGTCTGTTGCATCTTTGTGTTTTATTTTTGACAGACAACCTTCCATGGCAAATTATCCATCAACTGGACAAGGAGGTTAACCACTGGCAAAGTCTCTGCTATGCTGAATCCACGAAGCGTTCTTACAGAACGCACAGGACAACTTACCTCAGGTTTTGTGCGCTATTAAACTGTAGTCCTGTGCCGGCTACAACGGAAAACATCTGTAGGTTTGCTGCATATTTGGCCAGAACACGTGCGTTCGGTACGGTGAGGCAGTACCTTAATGTGGTACGTGTAATGCACCTTGAAATGGGTCTACCTAATCCGTTTATAGACAACTTTCTGGTGAAATCGACTTTAGCTGGCATAAAGCGATCTAAAGGGGCTGTACAACGCTTCAAGGGGCCCATTACACCTCTCATGTTGCTGAAGATAAAGAGATTCTCTTGTCTTGTCTAAGATAGAGGACTTACAGTTGTGGGCAGGTATTCTGACTGCCTTTTTTGGACTGTTACGTGTGAGCAACATAACAGTTAAGACATCCTTAAGTTTTAATCATCCATCTATTCTTCGAAAATGTGATGTGACCGTTACACGCCGGGGATGTATCCTCGAGATTCGCCAATCTAAAACGATCCAATTCCGAGAGCGGACTCTTCAAATTGTGCTGCCACGTTATAGGGATCACCCGCTGTGTCCTGTGCGGGCCATCGTGTAATTCACTAGTGTATGTGGTCCAATGACGGACAACATGCCTTTGTTTAGTTACCGTGTGGGCAAAAATTTACGATTCCTCACAGCGGCCAATTTCAGTCACCGATTGTTGTCTTGCTTACAATCTATAGGAGTTAACACGCGCCAGTTTGGTACGCATTCTCTACGCAGGGGGTCGGCAACCTGGCTCCTGTCAGCAGGAGTGCCACTCCATCTAATCAAAATTCTTTGTGACTGGAAATCTGATGCGGTGTTTAGATATCTCAAACCGGACTCAAATGGATTACTGAATGTGTTCCAGGGTCTTGACAGTTCCCTACCACATAAACTCTGACATTCTTTCTTTACCTACCCCTACTTTGGATTTAGAGTTATTCAGTAAATGTACAAGTGAATTGTCAGTCTAATAGCAGTAATTCAGTAACATAATTATGCCACACTTTATAAATGATCTAATCCAACAGATGGACTGCGCTTACCAAAATAATGAATATGCACAATAACTGTAACTGTTTCATCTATGTTAACTTTCTGTATAATGCTTACGCTTGCTTGCTTGGTGTCGGCGACACGCGCATATTGTATTTTATTTGTTCTCTGTAGATTTGTTTATTTAGATAATAAACATTGTTTGAGCCCACTTGTGTGTTGCGATTTAAGTGAAGGATAAGATATTATCCGTGTTTAAATCTTGAACACACAGGGGGCTTCCAGCTGCTTGAGAAGCATTACAAATTACATCACTGTTATAATCATGTCAGTGCCATGAATGTTTGTCTAACTAAGCGGTCCCCCTTGACACATGGTCTGGTCATTGGTCAATGTGTGTGTATGTGTATTCAAAGTGCAATATACTATCCAGGACTTAAATATGACATCTCCAGACTCTGTAGATATACTAGCAGCTGGAGTCCAAGCGGACGCATGCTAGTTACTTGTGAATTTGCATTATTAATACCCGCCCACCCGCCCTCTTTTTATCAAAATGCTTCGCCCAGTGACAATACCAAGTTATTCATTAAATGTACAAGTGAATTGTCAGTTTAATAGCAGTAATTCAGTAACATAATTATGCCACACTTTATAAATGATTTAATCCAACAGATGGACTGCGCTTACCAAAATAATGAATATGCACAATAACTGTAACTGTTTCATCTATGTTAACTTTCTGTATAGTGCTTACGCTTGCTTGCTTGGTGTCGGCGACACGCGCATATTGTATTTTATTTGTTCTCTGTAGATTTGTTTATTTAGATAATAAACCTTGTTTGAGCCCACTTGTGTGTTGAGATTTAATGTATCTGTTAAGCTGTATCCGGTAGGGGATGCGAGTCTCTGTGAAGAAGATATAGCTAAACCAAATCATACACAGTTCCTACATAAACAATTATTCATGCACACATGTACTTAATACACAACCTACGGGTTGAAATACATTCACGCTAACACCCACAAGCTATAGGTTCGAGCCTATAGCTTGAGAAATATACGGTGTCAGGACATTTCGCCATGCGACATTTTGGCACACGACATTTCGGTAACGGACATTTCGGCACGCGACATTTCGGCACGCGACATTTCGGCACAAAGTGAACGGTACGACATTTTGGCACGCGCCATTTCGGCAACTTTTTTTTACAGGCTAAATTATTGTTAAATAATAGCTAAATTATTATTAAAATTGCCATATTTCACTATTATATTACCATACTGAGGGCTCTATCCTCTGGATACAAACCAGAATATTATTTAAATTTAACCAGGATTTTTGGGGATGGGTTGGAATTGAATTATCTACATGTACATATTGTCATTGTAATACACATATTAAATATGAATTGTTTTGCAAAAAGTTTGCTACAACAATTAATATCTTATAATGAAATAAAAGTTCCTTAGTGTTGTCCCATATCAGTTCTTTGCAGTTTTTAGGTTAAATATACTTTCGGGTTAAATATGCTGCACCTGTCAATTGTTAGCTTTACAGAATAGGCCGTACATTGAGTTTGTGCCAACAACCACCCAGAGGATATAAAACTCTCAGTATGGCGATATAATATTGAAATATGGCAATTTTAATAATAATTTAGCTATTATTTAATAATAATGTAGCCTGTAAAAACAGTTGCCGAAATGTCGCGTGCTGAAATGTCGCACCCTTCACTTTGTGCCGAAATGTCGCATGCCAAAATGTCGCGTGCCGAAATGTCGCATACCGAAATGTCGCGTGCCGAAATGTCGCGTGCCGAAATGTCGCGGATCCGAAATATACATCTACCCAGGCAATCGTACGATAAACGATTATAGTCTCTCACCACCCTGTACATATATTGAGTAATTCACGGCCAATGATAGATTACTACTGTACCATGCAGTAGTATAGAGAGAGGGTCCAAGGGCCAGCTGACCATACAGTAGTATAGAAGGAGGGTTCCTATACCAGTTGACCATACAGTAGTATGGAGAGAGGGTGCCGATTCCAGGTGCCCATACAGTAGTATAGAGAGAGGGTGCCGATTCCAGGTGCCCATACAGTAGTATAGGAAGGGGGTTACTAGACCAGGTGCCTGCCTATCCACCATGTGTTATTGATGTCCGATCCTATGTGGACCGTGTAACCGTGAACTCTAGCCTTGATGATTCATCCTTGGAGCCGGGCCGCGGAGTGAGTCGCCGTGAGCGGGGTCGCTGAAGCCTGGGGGTATATTCCTACGAGGGGTAGCGTCTGCTGCTGTGGTGAGCCGTGCAGTTGAATAGTCCTGCGGTGTTACAGAGAGACGGGCCGGTGCCGTAGAAGCCTTTGTACTGTGATAGTAATGTCGTGCCCAGGCCGTCCGCATCCATTGACGGTTATCAACGCTTGGAGGGGCTTAGTCGTGTAAGACGAGACACGACGACGACGAGAAGTCCATACTACCCGAGGGAAGAAGACCTGGGGAAGGAAGATAGACGCTGGATCCTAACACAAAGCCCTGGGGAAGGAAGATAGAAGCTGGACCCATCCATGAGAGAACCGGTCGTGACCAGACTGTGGCTGTGACCAGGCCTGCTCGCGAAATAGCTAGGGCTATCTATTTTGCATATATTTTCTATTGAACTTCGGTTAATGATAACTATAAGAGTACAGATAATTCACAGAGTAGGGATCTTCTTTGCAGGGATTGTACGCTACCACGATTTGAATCCTGTATACCTGCTCAAAGAATTATATGTCAGTATTGCATTAATTTGCTTTGGTTGTCATTACAGGTCTTCCTTTCCAACCTCCTTGTTCCAGACAAGGTGACAGGTTGAATCGAACTCCCTCGTTGGCCAGGATCAGTGCCCGAGTGCGTTTCCAGTAGCCTGACAGTTTGTCTTGGGGACCATGCGCACTCTGTGGATCTGAAACATCCATTATCCCACGTATAGAAGAAGAAAAGAAACATTTTATTTATATTATTTTTGCTCAGCGTTAACTGCCTAACTTCGAAAGATCCTTTCTCTTCTGCTCACTGTAACTGCGTAACTCCAGCTATAGACATCTCTTTCTTGAAAGCGTAAATGCGTAACTTCGGTGAATTTTACCTTTTTTTCTCTCAGCTTACATGTAACTGCGTAACTCCAGTGATGAACCAGTTCATTTCACTCAAGTCTAAATGCGTAACTTCGTAAGAACCTTTATCTTTTTCTCAGCGTAACTGTGTAACTCCAGCTATATCGGTGTCTCTTTTTTCTGCGTAAATTCTATAGATCTGCACTGAGAAAATAATTGTGTTTTAACAAAATGTTGTGCTAAAATGGTTTCTACATTAAATGTTTTGTGTTGAAATGAACATGATTTTGTGTTGAAATCCATATATCAACACAAAATCTAGTTCGCGTTAACACACATCGGTGTTGATTGTAACCCAAATTTGTATTATTTTCAATTCCATTCTGGTGCTAACATGGCTCCAACACAATTTTGTTCGCACTGTGTCTTTTTCTGAAACCGTAACTGTGCAACTTTGTCAGCAATTTTCCCCTCTTTGTCAGCGTAACTCCATCAATAAAAGCTTCTTCTTTTCTCACCTAATTGCATAACTTCTCAACTTAGCTTGTAGACGATTCCTTTGTATTCTGCATTGCTTCGTCGGACACTCTCTTTAGTCCTCGTCATAACTGCGTAACTTTTGATATGCCGATAATGTTCGGTTCCTATCTAATAACCTAGCTAGGATATGTTTTGCTTCATTTCCAACTCCTGTACAGCATATTTTCCCAACCGAAAATAGTCCTTGTGCCCGGGGGCATTGTTTCCGTTCACTCTGTCGAGTCATTCAGGTTAATAATCTTCTCTTTGTTCAAACTATAACGCTCTCGAACAAGTGTTGTGATGATTACACTAACTTGCTCTTTGTCCAACGTGACAGAGTCGCAGAACGAATATATAGACAATATCGAATATATGATAGGGTATATATTCATGTATCGGATACACCAGTAACTCCAGTTCGACTGGATTTATATTCAGTTTCGATTCCAATCGTATCTATTTGCCTGTCATCTTTATTGAAACGAGGACAACGAACTAATTAATTCTAGCATTGTCTATATTATAGGACAGGGAGATGTATGCCTCAATGATTTGCCTTATAACATTCTTCGAGGGCGTTATGTCAGATAAGTTGCACGTTACAGTAACCTGCATGCCAGTTTATCCGACTGCGTTATGTTTAACAAAGAGCACATTAATGACCCCGCTGTTAGATCTAGTATCGTGACAATTTCTCGATCTGTCTTTTTCCCCATTTATATTTCTGTCCACCTTGCTTGATGAGTACCTTATTCACTCCCTTCAGACCTATGTGGTGAGGATGGAGGGGTGGCTCAGGGGGGGGGGACTAAGGAACAACTGTGGCCACTATTAATATGAAATTGCGAAAACCTTCTCGTTACATGAGTAGCGTGACTAACGTCAGCAGTATATAAAGGACCGATTGGACCGGATTGACCTACTTTTGAGGCGGAACTGGGGCGGGATTTACCAGTGGGGGGTTTCCCCATGACGATCACGTGATCAAGGCATGTACTGAGAATCCGCCACAGAGCTCTCGCCCAATCAGAAGCGAGTATTTCAAATCCGTCACACAGCTCTCATCCAATCAGAAGCCGTCATTTTTTTTTTAAATAGTTCCGAAGCATCAATGGCCTGTACAGGGTCCTCGACAATATCGCCATCTATTTGCCCATGATAAATGGCAAGTGGGGAACCCTCGGTTTCACCATACAATGAAAGGGTCCCAGTGGGAATTGAACCCGGGTCGTTTTATCAAGAGGCAGACACGTTATCCATTAGGCTACGAGTCATATGCTACAAACCAATGTTGAAGATAGCATATATATGTCTACAACCAATGTTAATGTATACGGGCAATACCTAAATAGACGTTTTGTGACCTAGGGGAGCTACTAGTGGTCCGATTGGATCGAGTGGGGTATCAAAGTGAAGCATTTGTGAAGGGGCATCTGATGGGCTGGGTGTGGGGTTGAAATATCGGCATTCTGCGCATGCGAGGTAGCCCAAGGGTTTGAAAATAGACGTTTTGGAGCTAGAGGAGCCACTAGTGGGTCGATGGGGTCGAGTGAGGTATCAAAGTGAAGCATTCGTCAAGGAGCATCTGATGGGCTGGGTGCGGGGTTGACATAGGGTCATTCTGCGCATGCGCGGTGGCCAAAGGGTATGGAAATAGACGTTTGGAGCTAGGGGAGCCCCTAGTGGACCAATGGGGTCGAGTGAGGTATCAAAGTGAAGCATTCGTGAAGGGGCATCTGATAGGTTGGGTGTGTGGCAGGAATATCATTCTGCGCATGCGCAGATGCAATGTGGAGCTCTCGTCCAATCAGAAGCGAGTATTTCAAATCCTTCACAGAGCTCTCAGCCAATCAGAAGCCAGTATTTTGACCCGGTGCATTATGAGACATACCCAAGATGGCCGCACGTGTGTTCAAGATGGCGGCACATCCGGTGTCGAAAACTGGCCATTTCGTCGGGATGTGGTCACCTAGTGTCGAAAACAGGAACTTGAATGGGTCCCGCTATACGTTTTGGAGCTAGGGGAGCTACTAATGGTCCAATGGAGTTGTATGAGGCATCAATGTGAAGCCTATGTGAAGTAGCATCCAGACATGGGTGGGTGCATGTAAAATTTTCAGGAAAAAAAAATACGGAACACGGACTTTATCGAAAAATCCGGGAAAATGCCTATATGGGGTATGGGGGGTATATTGGTCGCCGGGCTTAACGGGGCTTGTGACACTTGAGAGAACAACAACAACAAGTTTTTTTTCATATAGTTTATTTTCCCAAATGTTACATCATACCCAGGCTGGGGGAGCCGCGTTGGGTATGTTTACAGCTCAAAAAGACTCTTGCCCAATCAGAGGCCACCATTTGCATCTGTCATATTCGTTCCTGTCCGTTAGATTCTTGTCCAATCAGAAGTCTCCATTTCAGAAATTTCCATCTTCGGCCATGTTCGCTCTGAACCGTTTATTCTAATCATCGTCGGACAGGCCTGGATATTCTTCGGGCAGCATGTCCTGAAACAGTTCTTTGCGCATTCTGATCGCATTTTCCAGGGCCTCGGTGGGTGATAGCCCCATAGCCTCTTCCAAGTGACACTTGGTCTTCATGATGGACCTGTGCGTGGGATCGCCTTTCAGTTCAAGCGGTAATAAGGTATACTGTTCATAGATCGCCATGGCTGTTTTCCTGATGCGGGGGCGCATTTGGGTGAACGCCTGTTGTAAATTATCCTCTCCGGCGTCCTCAACCGCTGCAGCGTAAGTATTGATAGCTGCTGTCACAATACGATCCCAGAAGGTAGGTTCTGCCTCACTTTCCACGGACGGATGCTGACTATCTGAGGTCAAGCTCCCCGCATCACTAGATAGACTCTCGGCAATCTCTGTTTCGGTATCAGTCGGTACACTCTCAGCAGTCTCTGTATCAGCATCCGCCTCAACGGACTCCTCAGAGTCTTCAATCCCAGTTTTCTGGTGTCGCATCATATCGTAATGTCTGGTGAACGTGCGTTCGCACTCAGAGCAAGTATAAGTCATGTTGACGGTTGAACGTCGACTGTGCGTGTTTTTGGAAATACGCTCGCTTTTATAGACAGTCACGTCCGTCAACGCTTAGCTTAACGCTTCAACGCCCTGGTGAATGGGCTCAGAAGCTCTGATTTCCATGGAATTGACACCAATTCATCGAAATGCAGCGACGCCCGTCAACGCCCGTCGTTACGCTTTAACGCCCGTCTCAACACCTTAACGCCAGTCTCAACGCCTTAACACACTTTCTTAACGCTTTAACGTCGTGTAATGATGCGGCATACTGCTGACGTAAAGCCCGTCGTAGTCTGGGTGCCAATCTCTTATGGGCTAAAATTGCGGCTTCCTCTTTCGAATACCCTTTGCGTTGAAACTTGTTTTCTGTGACCTCCAACATCTCGCCCATCTCGGCGTCCATACTTCCTTTGAACAAATCCTTCCATAACCTCGAGTTCACATTATGTTTTTCAACCTCGGGTTGGTCCTTCACGGTTGGGTGATATTCCTGGACTGGGGCTATGAAGGAGGCCCGCTGTACGGGGGTGGGTTACTGCTTCACCAGATGTGGACTCACCAGATGATTGGTGTACGTCGCTGAAGGTGACCGGAACTGACCTTTGACCCCGGCGCACAATGGTTTCCACCGCGGTGGAAACCTTTACACCGGGAGCGCCGGGGTCAAAGGTCAGTTCCGGTCACCTTTTGCGACGTACGCCAATCAGAAGCGAGTATTTCAAATACGTCACAGAGCTCTCGTCCAATCAGAAGCGAGTATTTTGACCCGGTGCATTATGGGACATATCCAAGATGGCGGTTCCAACATGGCGGCTCCAAAATGGCGGATCCAACATGGGGGCTCCAACATGGCGGCTGCTGTGGATATCCCTCAAATCGAGGTCTGCACACCGAGAACTACAAGATTGCGCGCGTGTGAGTGAGTGAGTGAGTGAGTGAGGCGTGCTAAACGCCCGTGAGGCGTCCCCAACGCCCGTCTTAACGCATGGACGCACTAACGACGGTGAGTGAGTGAGTGAGTGGTCATATAAGGTCGTTTGTACACCATTAGCCTCAGTCTGTATCCATCCTTTGACCGGGAACCATGTCGAGTACATGTCCGTTCTGTCAAAAGACACTCTCTCGTCGCGACAATATGCTCAGACATATGCGTCTAACGCATAGACAAAAGACACCACCCAATCCCGCTATAGGTCCACCAAGTGGCGTAGGACATCCCTATACAATGACGGTGAGCGGCCCTACAGGGTGTGGAAAGACGTCCTGGGTGATGAAGTTTCTAGAGGAAGGTGTGTCAACCCCAGCTCCGACACGTGTTGTTTGGTGTTATAGCCAGTGGCAGCCCTCCTACGAAACTACGCGATTACAGAATGTGAGCTCAGTCCCAGGAATTCTTCACGACATAGACGAACCCTATTACTTCGATTCCGAGCAGACCAACGTGGTAGTCCTCGACGATCTGATGAGAGCGTCCAAGGACAATTCGAAAATCGCCGACCTATTCACCAAAGGGTCCCATCATCCCAAAGTCTTAAATAAGTAAAAAGTGGGTCCCCCACAAGAAATAATTTCTTGTGAGGGACCCACTTTTTACTTATTTAAGACTTTTCTTGAATAAGAAAAATACACATTTCTGCAAATTTACAAAAAACAAGTTTAAAATTGCTAAGACCAGACAAAGAGTTCTCAAAACTATTCCTTCTTATGTGAAAAGACTTCTTTTTCAGGTGCTTAAATTTCTTCTTCTCTAGAGGACAAAACTGTGATTTCTCGTTTAAGAAAATTTCACTCATTCAAGCAAAAATCCAAGAAATTATTTTTAACTGTGCTTGAACTGCCAATACTTTGTGTTGTTCTCCAATCCCATTGACAGAGCACAAATCCGTGTGTTTGGTAGTCGAATTTATCCTCAGAACATCGACCATTTCATGCAGGCGTTTCAAGGAGCGACAAGCCGTCCGTACGGCTACCTGTTCGCAGATTTAAAAGCCCATACCCCGGAAGATCGTCGGCTGACGACCCACCTGTTACCCGGCGAGGCATCACCACAGCCCCTACACCATCCAACGAGTCCACATCTGGTGAAGCAGCAACCCACCCCCGTACAGCGGGCCTCCTTCATACCACCAGTCCAGGAATATCATCCAACCGTGAAGGACCAACCCGAGGTTGAAAAACATAACGTGAACTCGAGGTTATGGAAGGATTTGTTCAAAGAAAGTATGGACGCCGAGATGGGCGAGATGTTGGAGATCACAGAAAACAAGTTTCAACGCAAAGGGTATTCGAAAGAGGAAGCCGCAATTTTAGCCGATAACAGATTGGCACCCAGACTACGACGGGCTTTACGTCAGCAGTATGCCGACTTACTGACCCATATGAAATTGTTGGATAAGGACCCAGTCCATATGGAAATTGAAAGAACAGCGTCGATGTTGAAAATCTTGGGCATGAACTGGAAAGCGGCGTATGTCAGAGCAATAGCACAAAAGCAACATTTGTTCGAGCGCATAATTAAACGACGTTAAAGCGCTAAGAAAGTGTGTTAAGGCGTTGAGACGGGCGTTAAGGCGTTGAGACGGGCGTTAAGGCGTAACGACGGGCGTTGACGGGCGTCGCTGCATTTCGATGAATTGGTGTCAATTCCATGGAAATCAGAGCTTCTGAGCCCATTCACCAGGGCGTTGAAGCGTTAAGCTAAGCGTTGACGGGCGTTACTGTCTATAAAAGCGAGCGTATTTCCAAAAACACGCACAGTCGACGTTCAACCGTCAACATGACTTATACTTGCTCTGAGTGCGAACGCACGTTCACCAGACATTACGATATGATGCGACACCAGAAAACTATACATGGGATTGAAGAGTCCGTTGAGGCGGATGCTGATACAGAGACTGCTGAGAGTGTACCGACTGATACCGAAACAGAGATTGCCGAGAGTCTATCTAGTGATGCGGGGAGCTTGACCTCAGATAGTCAGCATCCGTCCGTGGAAAGTGAGGCAGAACCTACCTTCTGGGATCGTATTGTGACAGCAGCTATCAATACTTACGCTGCAGCAATTGAGGACGCCGGAGAGGACAATTTACAACAGACGTTCACCCAAATGCGCCCCCGCATCAGGAAAACAGCCATGGCGATCTATGAACAGTATACCTTATTACCGCTTGAAATGAAAGGCGATCCCATGCACAGGTCCATCATGAAGATCAAGCGTCACTTGGAAGAGGCTATGGGGCTACCGCCCACCGAGGCCCTGGAAAATGCGATCAGAATGCGCAAACAACTGTTTCAGGACATGCTGCCAGAAGAATATCCAGGCCTGTCCGACGATGATTAGAATAAACGGTTCAGAGCGAACATGGCCGAAGATGGAACTTTCTGAAATGGAGAATTCTGACTGGACAAGAATCTAACGGACAGGAACGAATAGGACAGGTGCAAATGGTGGCCTCTGATTGGACAAGAGTCTTTTTGAGCTGTAAACATACCCAACGCGGCTCCCCCAGCCTGGGTATGATGTAACATTCGGGAAAATAAACCATATGAAAAAGAAAACTTGTTGTTGTTGTTCTCTCAAGTGTCACAAGCCCCGTTAAGACCGGCGACCTATATACCCCCTATACCCCATATAGGCATTTTCCCGGATTTTTCGATAAAGTCCGTGTTCCGTATTTTTTTTCCTGAAAATTTCACATGCACCCACCCATGTCTGGATGCCCCTTCACATAGGCTTCACATTGATACCTCATACAACTCCATTGGACCATTAGTGGCTCCCCTAGCTCCAAAACGTATAGCGGGCCCCATACAGGGTCCAGTTTTCGACACTAGGTGACCACATCCCGAAGAAATGGCCAGTTTTCGACACCGGATGTGCCGCCATCTTGAACATACGTGCGGCCATCTTGGATATGTCCCATAATGCACCGGGTAAAAATACTCGCTTCTGATTGGCTGAGAGCTCTGTGACGGATTTGAAATACTCGCTTCTGATTGGACGAGAGCTCAACGTTGCGTCTGCGCATGCGCAGAATGATATTCCTACCACACACCCAACCCATCAGATGCCCCTTCACGAATGCTTCACTTTGATACCTCACTCGACCCCATTGGTCCACTAGGGGCTCCCCTAGCTCCAAAACGTCTATTTCCATACCCTTTGCCACCGCGCATGCGCAGAATGACCCTATGTCAACCCCGCACCCAGTCCATCAGATGCTCCTTGACGAATGCTTCACTTTGATACCTCACTCGACCCCATCGACCCATTAGTGGCTCCCCTAGCTCCAAAACGTCTATTTTCATAAACTTGGGCCACCGCGCATGCGCAGAATGCCGATATCTCAACCCCACTCCCAGCCCATCAGATGCCCCTTCACGAATGCTTCACTTTGATACCTCACTCGACCCAATCGGACAATTAGTAGCTCCCCTAGGTCACAAAACGCCTATTTAGGTATTGCCCGTATACATTAACATTGGTAGTAGACATATATATGCTATCTTCAACATTGGTTTGTAGCATATGACTCGTGGCCTAATGGATAACGTGTCTGCCTCTTGAGTGAGTGAGTGAATAGAATTTAACGTCGCTTTCAACAATATTTCAGCTATATCACGACGAACCAACTAAGCACCACCCAGCCCAGTTGTGTTCTTGCTACTTCAAAGAAGAGATCTTTGAAGCAGCATGGAACCAGACACCCTCCATCCACCCTATAAACATGGAGGACAGCGCACAAGACACAGACAGGACACTTACATGGTGTAATAAAGACAAGTGATATTAGAGTGCTAGACACCACATTATCAAGTTCCTGTTGCTTCTCAGCAAAATGCATTGAAGCAACAGGAACCTGAACCCTCCCAACCGTCTGCCTCTTGATAAAACGACCCGGGTTCATTTCCCACTGGGACCCATTCATTGTATGGTGAAACCGAGGGTTCCCCACTTGCCATTTAACATGGGCAAATAGATGGCGATATTGTCGAGGACCCTGTACAGGCCATTGATGCTTCGAAACTATTTTTAAAAAAATGACGGCTTCTGATTGGATGAGAGCTCTGTGACGGATTTGAAATACTCGCTTCTGATTGGACGAGAGCTCTGTGACGGATTCTCAGTACATGCCTTGATCACGTGATCGTCATGGGGAAACCCCCACTGGGAAATCCCGCCCAAGTTCCGCCTCAAAAGTAGGTCAATCCTCTCCAATCGGTCCTTTATATACTACTAACGTCACAGGACCTACGAAGTAGGGTGGGGAAGATGACTTGGGGGTCCAAGTGTAATGTTATAGGTCACTTAAGTAGGTCAAATTTCATCAAAAGTAGATCAGCTCAGAAATTGCTGGTAACTCACTCACTACCGGACAATTTGTAGATGGTAGCCTACTTCTTTGGAATATATGGGCCGCATTTATTTACCTCATCTTCGGAAACAATGGTAATGATCTTGCAAAATTGTCTGAGCACATCCGACACACGAGTTTGGTTATGATTCTGATCGCCTTGTTAGGTCACAACTATTATCTGTCATCACCGTATGCTAGGAAAGAACAAAATCATTCATTCATAAACCTGCGCAAGATTGAGAAAATATACCAAACTCTCATCCTGTAAATGGCAGACCGAGTAGCTGATAAGCTCTGCATAAAATGGAATAATATCCGATAATGTCCGGCTACTATCTAATAACCTAGCTAGCATATTGTTTTCCATATTTGCAACTCCGGTATGACATATTTTTCTCAAGAGAAACATATAACAAGAGTTCAATTGAACCCAAAATACGCCCTTAAAAAATACAGTCGATAAACAACATAAAGGCCTGGAGCGATATTTGTAGGAGCAAATAGAACTCCAGCTAATCTTACTCTGCGGGGGTGCATATTCCCCCACCCCTGGTTATGCGCTTATGTATGTATCAGTAACTTTAAAACTAAATTTTTGTTACCATAAAGCTGCAAAAGTAAGCTCATCAGCCTGATGAATTGGGTCGAAATGACAGTAGGTGCCAAATACAAGGATTTCAGACTAAAATCAAGAGGAGAAGAAAATGTCGAATCAGCTCAAAAACAGTTAGTGCACATGGTACCGACCATATGTACCAAATTTCAAAAGAATCCATCGAAAAGTCTGAGACGAGTTGCGTTCACGAGGACAGTTATGTGGCAAATAAAAGATTTCAGACCAAAATCAATGGGAGTAACTCAAGAAACTGTTGAATGAACTCGAAAAAGGTTCGTGCACATGTGCACTCGGCACCCATCATGTGTACCTAATTTCAAAAGAATGCAATGAAACCCCTAGGACAAGTTTCGTTGGCAAGGACTGTAGGTGCCAAATAAAAGTATTCCAGACTAAAATCAAGGGCAGATAACTCAAGAAAACGTCAAATCGGGTGGAAAAAATTTCCTGCACATTTACACATGGTACCGATCAAGTGTACCAAATTTCAGAAGAATCCATTGAAAACTCTGGGACAAGTTGCGTTGACGAAGACAGTAGGTTCCAAATACAAGGATTTCAGACAAAAATCAAGGGGAGTAACTCAAGAAAACGTTGAATCGGGCCGAAAAAAGTTCTTGCACATCTATACATGGTACCGATCATGTGTACCAAATTTCAGAAGAATCCATTGAAAACTCTGGGACGAGTTGCGTTGACGAAGACGGTAGATGCCAAACACAAGGATTCCAGACCAAAATCAAGGGGAGTAAGTCCAGAAAATGTCGAATCTGGCCGAAAAAAGTCCGTGCTCATCTACACATGGTACCGATCATGTGTACCAAATTTCAGAAGAATCCATTGAAATCTCTGGGACGAGTTGCGTTGACGAAGACAGTAGGTGCCAAATACAAAGATTTCAGACCGAAATCAAGGGGAGTAACTCAAGAAAACGTCGAATCGGGCCGAAAAAAGTTCGTGCACATCTACACATGGTACCGATCAGGTGTACCAAATTTCAGAAGAATCCACTGAAAACTAGGACGAGTTGCGTTGACGAGAAAAAGTTAACGGACGGACGGACGGACGGACGGACGACGCCATACCATAATACGTCCCGCCAAATTTGACGGGCGTATAATAATAAACATTGTGTCCCGATACATTATTGTTAGTTCACTTTGACAATCCATATGCGTTATTAATGTGTTCTTTGTTCCACCTAACGCTCTAGGATAATAGTAGTGACTATTACACTAATGTGCTTTTTGTCCAACGTAACGCGCTCGCAGAACGAATATGGATGAAGCCGACATTATAAGATATATCTTGATGTCTCGGATAATACCAGTAATTCTAGTTTGGGGGGCGATTATTTTTAGTGTCGATGCAATCAAATTTATTAGCTTGTCATCGTCATTAAAACGAAGATGTCAAACTAATTAATTATATCATTTCCTATCTTGCAGTTTACGTAGATTTATGCCTCATTGGTTTGGCTGGTCAAATTCGTCCCGCGAGTGCGTTAGATCGGACAAAGCGCACGTTAGTATAACCAGCATTCCAATTTCTCCGAGAGCGTTAGGTTGAACAAAGAGCACGTAACCGACCCCCGCTGTCGCGTCTGGCTGATGCTCGACCTGCCCATTGTCCGAGCGCGTTACGTAGAATAAAGAGAACGTTAGCAGGCCGTTAGACGTACGTTAGGAATTTGCGAGTGCGTTTGGGAGCGTGTTAGGCCTCCCACTGAGCGCGTTAATTTGAAGCGTGTTAGTCCGTTAGATGAACCCGTTGGACGAACCTTTAATATGGTCGATACTGTATACCCCCAGTATGGGACTATATGGGGCTATATCGTACTTTTTTCAAAAAATTCACCGATTCGCTCCGGGACACTTCCTATCGTGTTCTAAATGACGAGACTAAGAAAACAAGACCCCACAACCCTACCGCAAATGTCTAGAAGTAAGTTTCCCATTAGGTTCAACATTGGGCAGTGCGCCAGTATGGGACTGTATGGGCTATATGGTACTTCTCCAAAAAATTCACCGATTCGCTCCGGGGCACTTCCTATCGTGTTCTAAATGACGAGACTAAGAAAACAAATCCGAACAACCCTACCGCAAATGTATAGAAGTAAGTTTCCCATTAGGTTCAACATTGGCCAGTGCGCCAGTATGGGCCGTAGACATATATATGCCATTTTCAACATTGATATATGGTAGCCTATAGCTCGTGGCGTAATGGATAACGTGTTTGCCTATAGATAAAGCGTCCCACTAGGACCCTTTCGTTGTAAAGTGTTTATTAATTAATTAAAACTAATTAATTAATTAATTAATTAATTAATTAATTAATTAATTTATTTATTTATTTATTTATTTATTTATTTATTTATTTATTTATTTATTAAAATTAATTTATTTATTAATTTATTTATTTATTTATTTATTTATTTATTCTGTGAAAATACCCATGACATGACTGAAAAGAGCCTCACTCGGCCCCATCGGACCATGCAGCGTATTTTCAGTCTAGGGACTACTTTTTCTCCGCGGAAGCTTTTTCCCGCAACCGCATCACCGCCAGGACCGCATTACCGCGGAGGAATACATCCCCTTTTCCACGCAATTCAAGATGGCCGCCCACACCGCCTCAAAAATTCAAGATGGCGGCCAAACTCTGGCAGATCGAGCTGTCTCCCTTGCGTCCAAAGTGTACAGATGGCGCCACTAGTTCCTCCTCAAACCCTCCTCATGACGTCACTACATCCGTGTGAAAGTTAACTTTAAATGCCCTTTACCTACTATTGGGGGGTGAATAACTTTTGATTAAGACATCAGGACAATACAAAACGAGAGATCCTGAAGGATCTTGGCGCCCACCATTGTCCGATAATTGTAAGCTAATGACTAGAGGATATTTTTGTCCATTGTTATTAAGAACAAACGATTGATTTGTAATTTTGTTTACAGAATTTCGAATCTGAGCGAAAAAGATCAGAAAAGGGAGTTTCAAGATTTCTAAAAACTGTACTTATGTCGGTTGTTATAATACAAGAGAAATGAGCAAAGTTAGTCTGAAAGTGAATGTACATGTACGGAGGATCCTTCGCCTTTGTTTTGTAGTTTTTTTTTGTTTATTTTTTTGCACGTGTCATCATTTGGTACTGGAAGCGAGGACCAATCTCTTTGACACTTTGGCATGAGCTATGAAACATACCTAAGATTTTATAATTAGGAACGAGTGCTAATTCTGTTCTGTTTAATGGGCTAGGTTGAGATATCTCTTTAAAGATACCATGCTTGAAAATAGTAAGATGATACAATACTCAATACTGAAGGGATCCGGTTCGCGCAGTAATGTTGAAACTTCGAAAGTGCCTGAATCCTGATTATCTCCTTTGGATTGAAACATGCAGTAGTCTACAGTTGTCGAGTTGTGACATTGAGTCGCAAGAGTGACGTCCCTTCATGTAGCCGACCCGCCGGCAGACAAAAAGGTTAAGCAGTTCTCTTGCTACTGCATGGACTGAAGAAAACTGACTTAAAATACATTTTAATTCCGAATTATTTGAACTCCTTGATATGGAGGGTGAAGGTATGGATATTCTCTATAGTCAATATATAGAATATGCCCCACCGTTTGATCTGCCGACTCTTCCGATGCAATGTCACAACTCGAGAATACCGTATTAATTTGAAGCGTAACTTGGATTTTCGAATTGGACCAAAAAAGGTATCTTGCACTACTAGGCCCCATGTGGGACCTGTGTATCAAATTTCAGAAATATCCATGAAATATTTCCTAAGAATTCACGATAACAGTGTTTCGAGGGGAAATTAAATATGGCCGCCTTGTTCCGATTCGGACCGAAAAAGCTATCTTGCACAACTAGACCATAAAGGGAACCTGTGTACCAAATTTGAGAAAGATACATGCAGTACTTCCTGAGAAATCACGATAAAGTTGCCTGGGAAAATCCAAGATGGCCGCCTGTTGGCCACATTGGATTTTCTAAGACCATAAAATCACAATAACAAAATCAGAAATCACAATAACAATGTTTCATTGGGTAATCCAAGATGGCCGCCGGATGGACATATGGAATCGGACCAGAAAAGGTATCCTGTACAACTGGACCACAAGGGGAACCTGTGTATCATATTTTGAGAAAGATCCAGGCAGTACTTCCTGAGAAATCATGATAACAAAATCTCACGGGGAAGTCTAAGATGGCCGCCTGATGACCATATTGGATTTTCGACTTCGGACCGAAAAAGGCATCTTGCATATCGAGACGCTAAGGGGAACCTGTCTCCCAAATTTGAGAAAGATCCATGCAGTAGTTCCTGAGAAATGACGATAAAATTTCATGGGGAAATCCAAGATGGCTGCCTGGTGGCCATACTGGATTTTCAAATCGGACCAGGAAAGGTATCCTGCACAACTAGACACCAAGGGGAACCTGTGTACCAAATTTGAGAAAGATCCATACAGTACTTCCTGAGAAATGACGATAAATTTTCATGGAGAAATCCAATATGGCTGCCTGGTGGCCATATTGGATTTTTGAATCAGACCAGAAAAGGTATCTTGCACAACTAGACCCGAAGGGGAACCTGTGTATCAAATTTGAGAAAGACCCATGTAGTAGTTCCTGAGAAATCGCGATAACAGGGGTTCATGGGGAAATTCAAGATGGCTGCCTGGTGGCCATATTGGATTTTCGAAACGGACCAGAAAAGGTATCTTGCACGACTAGACCCGAGAGGGAACCTGTGTACCAAATTTGAGAAAGATCCATGCAGTAGTTCCTGAGAATTCTCGATAACAAGGTTTCATGGAGAAATCCAAGATGGCTGCCTGGTGGCCATATTGGACTTTTGAATCGGACCAAAAAGGGTATCTTGCACAACTAGACCCCAAGGGGAACCTGTGTACCAAATTTGAGAAAAATCCATTCAGTAGTTCCTGAGAAATCGTGATAACAAGGTTTCATGGGGAAATCCAAGATGGTTGCCTGGTGGCCGTATTGGATTTTCGAATCTGACCAGAAAAGGTATCTTGCATAACTAGACCCGAAAGGGAACCTGTGTACCAAATTTGAGAAAGATCCATGCAGTAGTTCATGAGAAATGGCGATAACAAGGTTTCATGGAGAAAGCCAAGATGACTGCCTGGTGGCCATATTGGATTTTCGAATGGGACCAAAAAGAGTATCTTGCACAACTAGACCCCAAGGGGAACCTGTGTACCAAATTTGAGAAAGATCCATGCAGTAGTTCATGAGAAATCGCGATAACAAGGTTTCATGGAGAAATCCAAGATGACTGCCTGGTGGCCATATTGGATTTTCGAATGGGACCAAAAAGAGTATCTTGCACAACTAGACCCCAAGGGGAACCTGTGTACCAAATTTGAGAAAGATCCATGAAGTAGTTCCTGAGAAATCGTGATAACAAGAATTGTTTACGGACGGTCGGACTGACGGACGGACGGACGACGGACCACGGACCAAAAGCGATTTGAATAGCCCACCATCTGGCGATGGTGGGCTAAATATAAGGCAACATGGCTTATATATAGTCACCAACCTATACAGTTTAAGTAACCATAGTCAATTGTTAACGGGCAAAAATATATGTGTTGTATACATTATGGTACATAATAATCTATTTTTTATACCACCCACTGCAGATAAGTATGTCCATTGTTGCCTATGGCAGATTTCTATGTATGACACCATTGAGAAAACATGGCCTTCTTCACCTCAAATCGGACCAGGAAAGGTATCCTGCACAACTAGACACCAAGGGGAACCTGTGTACAAAATTTGAGAAAGATCCATACAGTACTTCCTGAGAAATAACGATAAATTTTCATGGAGAAATCCAATATGGCTGCCTGGTGGCCATATTGGATTTTTGAATCGGACCAGAAAAGGTATCTTGCACAACTAGACCCGAAGGGGAACCTGTGTACCAAATTTGAGAAAGACCCATATAGTAGTTCCTGAGAAATCGCGATAACAGGGGTTCATGGGGAAATTCAAGATGGCTGCCTGGTGGCCATATTGGATTTTCGAAACGGACCAGAAAAGGTATCCTGCACGACTAGACCCGAGAGGGAACCTGTGTATCAAATTTGAGAAAGATCCATGCAGTAGTTCCTGAGAATTCTCGATAACAAGGTTTCATGGAGAAATCCGAGATGGCTGCCTGGTGGCCATATTGGACTTTTGAATCGGACCAAAAAGGCTATCTTGCACAACTAGACCCCAAGGGGAACCTGTGTACCAAATTTGAGAAAGATCCATGAAGTAGTTCCTGAGAAATCGTGATAACAAGAATTGTTTACGGACGGTCGGACTGACGGACGGACGGACGACGGACCACGGACCAAAAGCGATTTGAATAGCCCACCATCTGGCGATGGTGGGCTAAATATAAGGCAACATGGCTTATATATAGTCACCAACCTATACAGTTTAAGTAACCATAGTCAATTGTTAACGGGCAAAAATATATGTGTTGTATACATTATGGTACATAATAATCTATTTTTTATACCACCCACTGCAGATAAGTATGTCCATTGTTGCCTATGGCAGATTTCTATGTATGACACCATTCAGAAAACATGGCCTTCTTCACCTCAAATCGGACCAGGAAAGGTATCCTGCACAACTAGACACCAAGGGGAACCTGTGTACAAAATTTGAGAAAGATCCATACAGTACTTCCTGAGAAATAACGATAAATTTTCATGGAGAAATCCAATATGGCTGCCTGGTGGCCATATTGGATTTTTGAATCGGACCAGAAAAGGTATCTTGCACAACTAGACCCGAAGGGGAACCTGTGTACCAAATTTGAGAAAGACCCATATAGTAGTTCCTGAGAAATCGCGATAACAGGGGTTCATGGGGAAATTCAAGATGGCTGCCTGTTGGCCATATTGGATTTTCGAAACGGACCAGAAAAGGTATCCTGCACGACTAGACCTGAGAGGGAACCTGTGTACCAAATTTGAGAAAGATCCATGCAGTAGTTCCTGAGAAATCGTGATAACAAGTTTTCATGGGGAAATCCAAGATGGCTGCCTGGTGGCCATATTGGATTTTCGAATCTGACCAGAAAAGGTATCTTGCACAACTAGACCCGAAAGGAAACCTGTGTACCAAATTTGAGAAAGATCCATGCAGCATTTCCTGAGAAATCACGATAACAAGATTTCATGTAGAAATCAAAGATGGCTGCCTGGTGGCCATATTGGATTTCGAATCAGACCAAAAAGGATATCTGGCACAACTAGACCCCAAGGGGAACCTGTGTACCAAATTTGAGAAAGATCCATGCAGTAGTTCATGAGAAATCGCGATAACAAGGTTTCATGGAGAAATCCAAGATGACTGCCTAGTGGCCATATTGGATTTTCGAATGGGACCAAAAAGGGTATCTTGCACAACTAGACCCCAAGGGGAACCTGTGTACCAAATCTGAGAAAGATCCATGCAGTAGTTCCTGAGAAATCGTGATAAAAGATTTCATGGGGAAATCCAAGATGGCTGCCTGGTGGCCACATTGGACTTTTGAATCGGACCAGAAAAAGTTATCCTGCACGACTAGACCCGAGAGGGAACCTGTGTACCAAATTTGAGAAAGATCCATGCAGTATTTGCTGAGAATTCTCGATAACAAGGTTTCATGGAGAAATCCGAGATGGCTGCCTGGTGGCCATATTGGACTTTTGAATCGGACCAAAAAGGCTATCTTGCACAACTAGACCCCAAGGGGAACCTGTGTACCAAATTTGAGAAAGATCCATGAAGTAGTTCCTGAGAAATCGTGATAACAAGAATTGTTTACGGACGGTCGGACTGACGGACGGACGGACGACGGACCACGGACCAAAAGCGATTTGAATAGCCCACCATCTGGCGATGGTGGGCTAAATATAAGGCAACATGGCTTATATATAGTCACCAACCTATACAGTTTAAGTAACCATAGTCAATTGTTAACGGGCAAAAATATATGTGTTGTATACATTATGGTACATAATAATCTATTTTTTATACCACCCACTGCAGATAAGTATGTCCATTGTTGCCTATGGCAGATTTCTATGTATGACACCATTGAGAAAACATGGCCTTCTTCACCTCAAATCGGACCAGGAAAGGTATCCTGCACAACTAGACACCAAGGGGAACCTGTGTACAAAATTTGAGAAAGATCCATACAGTACTTCCTGAGAAATAACGATAAATTTTCATGGAGAAATCCAATATGGCTGCCTGGTAGCCATATTGGATTTTTGAATCGGACCAGAAAAGGTATCTTGCACAACTAGACCCGAAGGGGAACCTGTGTACCAAATTTGAGAAAGACCATACAGTATTCCTGAGAAATAACGATAAATTTTCATGGAGAAATCCAATATGGCTGCCTGGTGGCCATATTGGATTTTTGAATCGGACCAGAAAAGGTATCTTGCACAACTAGACCCGAAGGGGAACCTGTGTACCAAATTTGAGAAAGACCCATATAGTAGTTCCTGAGAAATCGCGATAACAGGGGTTCATGGGGAAATTCAAGATGGCTGCCTGGTGGCCATATTGGACTTTTGAATCGGACCAAAAAGGCTATCTTGCACAACTAGACCCCAAGGGGAACCTGTGTACCAAATTTGAGAAAGATCCATGCAGTAGTTCCTGAGAAATCGTGATAACAAGTTTTCATGGGGAAATCCAAGATGGCTGCCTGGTGGCCATATTGGATTTTCGAATCTGACCAGAAAGGTATCTTGCACAACTAAACCCGAAAGGAAACCTGTGTACCAAATTTGAGAAAGATCCATGCAGCATTTCCTGAGAAATCACGATAACAAGATTTCATGTAGAAATCAAAGATGGCTGCCTGGTGGCCATATTGGATTTCGAATCAGACCAAAAAGGATATCTGGCACAACTAGACCCCAAGGGGAACCTGTGTACCAAATCTGAGAAAGATCCATGCAGTAGTTCCTGAGAAATCGTGATAAAAGATTTCATGGGGAAATCCAAGATGGCTGCCTGGTGGCCACATTGGACTTTTGAATCGGACCAGAAAAAGTTATCCTGCACGACTAGACCCGAGAGGGAACCTGTGTACCAAATTTGAGAAAGATCCATGCAGTATTTGCTGAGAATTCTCGATAACAAGGTTTCATGGAGAAATCCGAGATGGCTGCCTGGTGGCCATATTGGACTTTTGAATCGGACCAAAAAGGCTATCTTGCACAACTAGACCCCAAGGGGAACCTGTGTACCAAATTTGAGAAAGATCCATGAAGTAGTTCCTGAGAAATCGTGATAACAAGAATTGTTAACGGACGGTCGGACTGACGGACGGACGGACGACGGACCACGGACGAAAAGCGATTTGAATAGCCCACCATCTGGCGATGGTGGGCTAAATATAAGGCAACATGGCTTATATATAGTCACCAACCTATACAGTTTAAGTAACCATAGTCAATTGTTAACGGGCAAAAATATATGTGTTGTATACATTATGGTACATAATAATCTATTTTTTATACCACCCACTGCAGATAAGTATGTCCATTGTTGCCTATGGCAGATTTCTATGTATGACACCATTGAGAAAACATGGCCTTCTTCACCTCAAATCGGACCAGGAAAGGTATCCTGCACAACTAGACACCAAGGGGAACCTGTGTACAAAATTTGAGAAAGATCCATACAGTACTTCCTGAGAAATAACGATAAATTTTCATGGAGAAATCCAATATGGCTGCCTGGTAGCCATATTGGATTTTTGAATCGGACCAGAAAAGGTATCTTGCACAACTAGACCCGAAGGGGAACCTGTGTACCAAATTTGAGAAAGACCCATATAGTAGTTCCTGAGAAATCGCGATAACAGGGGTTCATGGGGAAATTCAAGATGGCTGCCTGGTGGCCATATTGGATTTTCGAAACGGACCAGAAAAGGTATCCTGCACGACTAGACCTGAGAGGGAACCTGTGTACCAAATTTGAGAAAGATCCATGCAGTAGTTCCTGAGAAATCGTGATAACAAGTTTTCATGGGGAAATCCAAGATGGCTGCCTGGTGGCCATATTGGATTTTCGAATCTGACCAGAAAAGGCATCTTGCACAACTAGACCCGAAAGGGAACCTGTGTACCAAATTTGAGAAAGATCCATGCAGCATTTCCTGAGAAATCACGATAACAAGATTTCATGGAGAAATCAAAGATGGCTGCCTGGTGGCCATATTGGATTTTCGAATCAGACCAAAAAGGATATCTGGCACAACTAGACCCCAAGGGGAACCTGTGTACCAAATCTGAGAAAGATCCATGCAGTAGTTCCTGAGAAATCGTGATAAAAGATTTCATGGGGAAATCCAAGATGGCTGCCTGGTGGCCACATTGGACTTTTGAATCGGACCAGAAAAAGTTATCTTGCACAACTAGACGCCAAGGGGAACCTGTGTACCAAATTTGAGAAAGATCCATGAAGTAGTTCTTGAGAAATCGTGATAACAAGAATTGTTTACGGACGGTCGGACTGACGGACGGACGGACGGACGGCCGACGGACCACGGACGAAAAGCGATTTGAATAGCCCACCATCTGGCGATGGTGGGCTAAATATAAGGCAACATGGCTTATATATAGTCACCAACCTATACAGTTTAAGTAACCATAGTCAATTGTTAACGGGCAAAAATATATGTGTTGTATACATTATGGTACATAATAATCTATTTTTTATACCACCCACTGCAGATAAGTATGTCCATTGTTGCCTATGGCAGATTTCTATGTATGACACCATTCAGAAAACATGGCCTTCTTCACCTCAAATCGGACCAGGAAAGGTATCCTGCACAACTAGATACCAAGGGAAACCTGTGTACAAAATTTGAGAAAGATCCATACAGTACTTCCTGAGAAATAACGATAAATTTTCATGGAGAAATCCAATATGGCTGCCTGGTGGCCATATTGGATTTTTGAATCGGACCAGAAAAGGTATCTTGCACAACTAGACCCGAAGGGGAACCTGTGTACCAAATTTGAGAAAGACCCATATAGTAGTTCCTGAGAAATCGCGATAACAGGGGTTCATGGGGAAATTCAAGATGGCTGCCTGGTGGCCATATTGGATTTTCGAAACGGACCAGAAAAGGTATCCTGCACGACTAGACCCGAGAGGGAACCTGTGTACCAAATTTGAGAAAGATCCATGCAGTAGTTCCTGAGAATTCTCGATAACAAGGTTTCATGGAGAAATCCAAGATGGCTGCCTGGTGGCCATATTGGACTTTTGAATCGGACCAAAAAGGGTATCTTGCACAACTAGACCCGAAAGGGAACCTGTGTACCAAATTTGAGAAAGATCCATGCAGCATTTCCTGAGACATCACGATAACAAGATTTCATGGAGAAATCCAAGATGGCTGCCTGGTGGCCATGTTGGATTTTCGAATCAGACCAAAAAGGGTATCTTGCACAACTAGACCCCAAGGGAAACCTGTGTACCAAATTTGAGAAAGATCCATGCAGTAGTTCCTGAGAAATCGCGATAACAATTTTTCATGGAGAAATCCAAGATGACTGCCTGGTGGCCATATTGGATTTTGAATCGGACCAAAAAGGGTATCTTGCACAACTAGACCCCAAGGGGAACCTGTGTACCAAATCTGAGAAAGATCCATGCAGTAGTTCCTGAGAAATCGTGATAAAAAGAATTGTTTACGGACGGTCGGATTGACGGACGGACGGACGGACGGACGACGGACCACGGACGAAAAGCGATTTGGAATAGCTCACCATCTGGCGATGGTGGGCTAAATATAGCGCAACATGGCTTATATAGTCACCAACCTATACAGTTTAAGTAACTATAGTCAATTGTTAACGGGCAAAAATATATGTGTTGTATACATTATGGTACATAATAATCTATTTTTTAAGTACCACCCACTGCAGATAAGTATGTCCATTGTTGCCCCATAACATTTCTATGTATGACACCATTCAGAAAACATGGCCTTCTTCACCTCAAATCGACCAGGAAAGGTATCCTGCACAACTAGACACCAAGGGGAACCTGTGTACAAAATTTGAGAAAGATCCATACAGTACTTCCTGAGAAATAACGATAAATTTTCATGGAGAAATCCAATATGGCTGCCTGGTGGCCATATTGGATTTTTGAATCGGACCAGAAAAGGTATCTTGCACAACTAGACCCGAAGGGGAACCTGTGTACCAAATTTGAGAAAGACCCATATAGTAGTTCCTGAGAAATCGCGATAACAGGGGTTCATGGGGAAATTCAAGATGGCTGCCTGGTGGCCATATTGGATTTTCGAAACGGACCAGAAAAGGTATCCTGCACGACTAGACCTGAGAGGGAACCTGTGTACCAAATTTGAGAAAGATCCATGCAGTAGTTCCTGAGAAATCGTGATAACAAGTTTTCATGGGGAAATCCAAGATGGCTGCCTGGTGGCCATATTGGATTTTCGAATCTGACCAGAAAAGGCATCTTGCACAACTAGACCCGAAAGGGAACCTGTGTACCAAATTTGAGAAAGATCCATGCAGCATTTCCTGAGAAATCACGATAACAAGATTTCATGGAGAAATCAAAGATGGCTGCCTGGTGGCCATATTGGATTTTCGAATCAGACCAAAAAGGATATCTGGCACAACTAGACCCCAAGGGGAACCTGCGTACCAAATTTGAGAAAGATCCATGCAGTAGTTCATGAGAAATCGCGATAACAAGGTTTCATGGAGAAATCCAAGATGACTGCCTAGTGGCCATATTGGATTTTCGAATGGGACCAAAAAGGGTATCTTGCACAACTAGACCCCAAGGGGAACCTGTGTACCAAATCTGAGAAAGATCCATGCAGTAGTTCCTGAGAAATCGTGATAAAAGATTTCATGGGGAAATCCAAGATGGCTGCCTGGTGGCCACATTGGACTTTTGAATCGGACCAGAAAAAGTTATCTTGCACAACTAGACGCCAAGGGGAACCTGTGTACCAAATTTGAGAAAGATCCATGAAGTAGTTCTTGAGAAATCGTGATAACAAGAATTGTTTACGGACGGTCGGACTGACGGACGGACGGACGGACGGCCGACGGACCACGGACGAAAAGCGATTTGAATAGCCCACCATCTGGCGATGGTGGGCTAAATATAAGGCAACATGGCTTATATATAGTCACCAACCTATACAGTTTAAGTAACCATAGTCAATTGTTAACGGGCAAAAATATATGTGTTGTATACATTATGGTACATAATAATCTATTTTTTATACCACCCACTGCAGATAAG
This sequence comes from Hanleya hanleyi, assembly GCA_036873755.1. Taxonomy (NCBI): domain Eukaryota; kingdom Metazoa; phylum Mollusca; class Polyplacophora; order Lepidopleurida; family Hanleyidae; genus Hanleya; species Hanleya hanleyi. Next base: position 52,115 of record JAVTVY010042188.1, read on the forward strand.
TATGTCCATTGTTGCCTATGGCAGATTTCTATGTATGACACCATTCAGAAAACATGGCCTTCTTCACCTCAAATCGGACCAGGAAAGGTATCCTGCACAACTAGATACCAAGGGAAACCTGTGTACAAAATTTGAGAAAGATCCATACAGTACTTCCTGAGAAATAACGATAAATTTTCATGGAGAAATCCAATATGGCTGCCTGGTGGCCATATTGGATTTTTGAATCGGACCAGAAAAGGTATCTTGCACAACTAGACCCGAAGGGGAACCTGTGTACCAAATTTGAGAAAGACCCATATAGTAGTTCCTGAGAAATCGCGATAACAGGGGTTCATGGGGAAATTCAAGATGGCTGCCTGGTGGCCATATTGGATTTTCGAAACGGACCAGAAAAGGTATCCTGCACGACTAGACCCGAGAGGGAACCTGTGTACCAAATTTGAGAAAGATCCATGCAGTAGTTCCTGAGAATTCTCGATAACAAGGTTTCATGGAGAAATCCAAGATGGCTGCCTGGTGGCCATATTGGACTTTTGAATCGGACCAAAAAGGGTATCTTGCACAACTAGACCCGAAAGGGAACCTGTGTACCAAATTTGAGAAAGATCCATGCAGCATTTCCTGAGACATCACGATAACAAGATTTCATGGAGAAATCCAAGATGGCTGCCTGGTGGCCATGTTGGATTTTCGAATCAGACCAAAAAGGGTATCTTGCACAACTAGACCCCAAGGGAAACCTGTGTACCAAATTTGAGAAAGATCCATGCAGTAGTTCCTGAGAAATCGCGATAACAATTTTTCATGGAGAAATCCAAGATGACTGCCTGGTGGCCATATTGGATTTTGAATCGGACCAAAAAGGGTATCTTGCACAACTAGACCCCAAGGGGAACCTGTGTACCAAATCTGAGAAAGATCCATGCAGTAGTTCCTGAGAAATCGTGATAAAAAGGTTTCATGGGGAAATCCAAGATGGCTGCCTGGTGGCCACATTGGACTTTTGAATCGGGCCAGAAAAGTTATCTTGCACAACTAGACCCCAAGGGGAACCTGTGTACCAAAGTTGAGAAAGATCGATGAAGTAGTTCCTGAGAAATCGCGATAACAAGAATTGTTTACGGACGGTCGGATTGACGGACGGACGGACGGACGGACGACGGACCACGGACGAAAAGCGATTTGAATAGCCCACCATCTGGCGATGGTGGGCTAAATATAAGGCAACATGGCTTATATATAGTCACCAACCTATACAGTTTAAGTAACCATAGTCAATTGTTAACGGGCAAAAATATATGTGTTGTATACATTATGGTACAGTGAAACCTGGATACACCGACCTTGCACGGGACCGAAGAAATATGTCGGTTTTGACAGTGTGTCGGTTTTCTCAGGGTTGATGATTTTGGCGTCTGGCTGAGAGACGACAACAACAACAACAACGCTAAAGGAAGAAAGTAGGCTAATACGAGGACTGTGCTACAATACCTTTTTTTCGACACACAAAATAAATAAATTACATGAAATACTATAAATGATGTTGATCGTTTATATTTACAATGCACATTTATGATGAAAATATATACAAGATGTTATGAAGGAAAGTGTATAAGCTGACGCAACTCCGGTACCGTACAATGTAGGTCACGTAAGGTGTCGGGTCTATAGCACTCAAGTCAGCACAATGCAAAATATATAAATACGCCAATATAATAATATAATGAACTTAAATATTTGAATACATGTAATAATTGTCAGTTGTAGCACTTTAATATTTAGTGAAAAACCTATCGAGCGTGGATTGCTCTTTCCTGCTCTGCTCCTCTGTTATGCTCGTCATGGCCTGGATTTGCGGATTGGATTTACACGACTTGTACTCTCCACTTTTCTTCCGAGTGTCTTGTCCGGCATTGCACGGAAAAACAAACCAGTCTCGTCACAGTTAAATATGTCTGACGGGGAATAACCGGCCACGAGGGAGTCTGGGTTTTCACCAGTGTTATTGCAGGTGTTACCCCCTAGCACCAGTATTTATTATACTTTTGTGAGTTAACGGAAGAAAGACAAAGACAATCGTGTAATTGACTGCTACATGTTTGGGCGTGCTGAATAGCGGATTATAGCCGAGTCGACGGCCGACCGACCTCCTGGTGCGTGAGTTGACAGTCGGTTAGCATGCAGCGTCGGTGTTTTCAGGGCCAATTAACATTGTTTACATAGGTTTGCATTTAAAAACACGGTCGGTTCCGATGGGGACAGGTTCCGGTGTATTCAGGGTCTTGGTATAGGCAATTAACATTGGAGAAAAAGTGGACCGGAGAGTTTGGTCGGTGTTGACAAGGTTCCGGTGTTTCCAGTGGTCGGAGTTCTCAGGTTTCACTGTACATAATAATCTATTTTTATACCACCCACTGCAGATAAGTATGTCCATTGTTGCCTATGGCAGATTTCTATGTATGACACCATTGAGAAAACATGGCCTTCTTCACCTCCGTTTTAAAGGGGTGTGTGAAAAAAACAACCATTGGGATAATAGGGTTCTCTAACATATCGTACAGAACAAGATTTCATACACGTATTATGACCAGGAAACATATCTGCAATAATGGATATGAACTCGATAAAAAAGGCATAGACATAGTTACAGGCACTAGATGTACCTGATGCTGGCCGGTGTATTCAGGCCTTTGTTTTGATATGAAACAAATTGCTCATGATGAGTTGCAAAACTGGCATCTGTCACGTTTTCCTTTCACTGCCAATGATACACATGTACATTAAATGTGGGGTGATCATACTGTTATTACAAACGCAATCTGATGAAGGGTGATTGAATGCAGATACATTAATTTGGTAATTGACACATCATCTTTCCCTAATGTATACACCCACAAAAACTTGTGACAGATGAAAAAAACCTTCGGATACAGAGCCCGGACAAGAAATGGACGGAAAGCGCCACACCATAATACTGTACTGTAGTACATGTGACTCTTATTTTTCCAAAAACAGAATCCTAACACATTTAACTAATACCGATATATCACTTTATAGGGTATATACATGATGTAAACATCAAGACAAAGACTACATTAGCCTGTCTGACATAAACAATGTTTACATGTGTCTCTTTTCATTTGAACAAAAGTCTCAGGTGATGTATATGACTTCAATTTCACATTAAACAGTTGACAAGAATAAAAGATGAATATGATTAATGATTTTGCATGCATTACAGTCATGATCGCCAAGGTTTTGGCCCAATGAACCAGTTTGGTCAATGATTTAAAGTCTTTTAATCTATCAAAGATGTACATGTACACCAACTTTCGTATCCAACCCTTGAATGGTATCAGAGGTATTCCTACGAAGTAGGCTACAGATTGCAAATTGTCCGGTAATGAGTGAGTCCATCCGAATCCTTTCGTCGGCAAAATAAGGAGAACCGTTGACATTAGAACCTTGATTTTTGGCATGAACGTGCATTAGGGCATTGTTACTAGCAAGTTCTGATCTGAAATAATTCTGATTAAAATTAGATTTATAATTAACACTTCAGTATATTGTTATATACATGTAAGCTGTAGCCTGTAACGTTTATCCTGTTTCACATCCAAACATGTCATCATTTCCAAGAAAACTGTGGTCCGTTTTGCTCCAGCGTTTTATCGCATTTAATGAGTAGGCCTATCAGTTACTCTCCGGCTAAAAATACCCTACTGCATTTACCCTCAAAAATTCAGCGCTGTTTGCACAACGAAGCTGAGGTGGTTTAACGTTTATCATAAAGAAAATCACCGATCAACTGCCATAGAATATAATGTGAAACAAGGAAACCGGAATAGTACATTCATCAGATTGCCGATACCCAAAATGTGTTGTCTCATATATCTAGATAACAACGTGATGTAGAGACGCTATTTATTCGTCTTTGTACCGGTTATGCTCAGGAGAATTACATAGAATCATTATTATCTTGTGCATAGAAGGTGTTGGTCTCGAGTTGAATTACCGTAAACTACATAAATGCTACCTTTCTATACTATAGTACTATATATAAAAATTTGGTGTATTGTTGGGAAAATAATGTGATTTAAAAAGTTGTTTTGATCCTGGACAAGGGCACTAAAAACCACTAAAGAGATGTAGATGTATTTCCACACGTAAAGCTTGAAATCTAGTGAACCTATATTATTCAGTCTGTTTCCTTTAAAAAAAAATGTAAAATTAATTCGGTGGTCGTTATTTATTTTGGAATGAAGGCGCATTAGGAGACTGTTACCAACAAGTTCTGAGCTGACCTATTTTTGATGGAAATTTCTGGTGATTTTTGATGAAAATCAGTGGCGATTCTGACTTGGGCGGTGCCCATCTTAATATAGGCAGGATTTCAACTGGGGGTGGGGATTTCCAAGAGTTCAGTTCGCGTTCGAGTCCTAATGCCTACTGTACTTCGTAGGTCCTGTGACGTTAGTCACACTGCTCATGTGTATAAATAATTTTGCATATATTACAGATAGTTACCAAGGTTCTGTCTGATCAAAAAGACAACGGTTTGGTAATTCAGTGGAATTAGTCTGTTGATGTATCAATGATGGATACCAACTTTCACGTTGAACAGTTAATGTTGTGAGAGATACGGATAATTCATAACTTTACATAAATTGAAGATGGTCATGTAAGTTTTGTGTTTCTAGGAATAGCGATTCTTCAGATCCTAGAGCAATACTAGTGTGCAGTAAATACGGCTGTGTGGGACAGTCACACCGAATGACTCATTATAACATTATGTTTCTATTCACATAATATAACTGTCAGAAATGTGTATCTTCAAAACAATCCTAAATATGGAAGTGTCAGTTGCAGACCTCTGGAGAGCTATTAATACAAAGGATGCACCATGCTGAATGCTGTGCTGAAGAATGTAACTGTGTCATAATGGTGTTTATGCTCGACTCCAAAATCAGAAACAATGAATGAATTATAGGATGATGAATCAGGAGTTCGAGATTTTTTTCCTTATCAATGATAAATTTTAATGACATACTGTACATATGAATGGATGAAATTTGGACATTGTTATTTGTGCCAAGATTATTTTATGAACAGCAAATGCTAACATGAAGTCATGGATACTTCACTATTAACCATGTTAACTAGAGTGTTCAAATGCATTAAAAAGTAGTATATTTAAAACAACTCATGTGTGTACCAAGATGTTTACCTGGATATTATATATGTGTAAGAGTTAATTGTGGGGTTCATTTCCTTTGAAGGCAGATCCTCATGCTGATACCTTGCACAATCTGAAACGATGCATACATGTAGCTGAATTAGTAGTATTATAAACTGTGAAAAGCAATATAATTGCTGCATGCTGAACTAATAGCATGTTGAAATGAAACCAGTAAACTGGATTGTAACATTCTCACGTGTAAATGAGAGCCAACTGTCCTTCCCCCCACAAACTGTGAGCAGGCAGCATTTGATTTTGACCGATCAGTATCCGGTCTCCCAGTCTTCATTGCTTACCAAGAGAATAGCGAGAAGTAGGAGAGTTGAGTTTAATTTTATTGTCACACTCAAGAATATTTCACTCATATGGTGACAGTCAGTTTTAGTGGCGGAGGAAGCCGGAGTTCCCGGACATCATCACCGCCCGTCGGCAAGTAACTGACATACTTGCTGGAACTATGAGGCTACCAGCAATGTGCCTTAGACCACCTATAACCACCAAGGGCCCTCAAGAAAATAGCGATAAAAGTGACCCCGTACTATACAACGAGTAACAGCAGCTGGCGAGTCAACAGTCGACTTGGAGCTTGTGCGTCTTTTTGCTGTACAGCGACAACAGTCGACAATGAGACAGGCCTGCTATTAATCAGTCAAAGAGAACAGAAACAAGAAAAAACAACAACATGGAAAATGAAGGAAAAGGAAACAGAATTTCTTTTATCTGCCGGGTTGCCGACGTCATGCCATGGACGTCAAATCGTCATGGAGCGAGAGAAGATGGAAAACGCAGCAAGGAAGCAATCAGAGATTGCTGAATTGTATGCCCCCTTCCGCTTTAATCCGACACTGCTCCACCATTGTTCTGTTTTGTATTGGTCTGTGGAGGCCTAATTTAGCTAATTATAAAAATTCTGTTACAGTCACTTTTTTCGGCATGCCTCGCATAATACATGTACATATTCCACCCGGGACTTTCGCCAAATTCAAAAATGTGACCTGGTTATGAGACCTACATTCCTTGAGAGTATATTGTGGTGAAATTATGAAGCGATCGTGAACTTTGAATTTTGCATCCAATTCACTCTTTTTGGGGCAATTTCATACTTCAGGACCTATGTGATCTACTTTGGAATGTGCTTTGGACAAATAAATATATCCCATTCATTTAGGTTTGATGAACAAAAGGCCATAACTCTTGAAAATATAACCGAAAGCAGAGAAACTTCACGATGCACAACTATGGGGTACTGACCACATATCATGCAAATTCCATAATTGTCCATACAATATTAAAAGAGATCCAGCCCGGACAAGTCTCAATTCACAAAGATTTCAAGAATAAAAGGACCATAACTCTTGAATTATACGCGAAACGCGGAGAAACTTCACACTGCACAACTACAGGGCACTCACCACATATCCTGCAAATTCCATACTTGTCCATACAATTTTAACCGAGATCCAGCCTGGACAAGTCCCAATTCACAAAGACTTGATGAACAAAGGGCCATAACTCTTGAAAATATATGCGAAACGCGAAGAAACTTCACGCTGCACAACTACAGGGCACTGACCACATACCCTGCAAATTTCATATTTGTCCATACAATATTAACCAAGATCCAGCCCGGACAAGTCCCAATTCACAGAGATTTCAGGAACAAAGGGCCATAACTCTTGAAAATATAGGCGGAACGGGGAGAAACTTTACGCTGCACAACTGTGAGGCACTGACCACATGTCATGCAAATTTCATACTTGTTCATACAATATTAACCAAGATCCAGCCCGGACAAATCCCATTCACACAGATTTCAGAAAAAGGGCCATAACTCTTGAAAATGATACCGGAACGCGGAAAAAACTCTACGCTGCACAACTATGAACCACTGGTCACATTCCATGCAAGTTTCAATCCTGTCCATCAATTATTAACCGAGATATCGCGCGGACAAGAAATTCGGACAGACGGACGGACAGACGGACGGACGGACAGACGGACGGACAAAGCGATCGCTATATGCCCCCCCTCTAGTTAGAAGGGGGGGGCATAAAAATGGTTTATGTTAAAGTGGATGAAAAGTGGGTAGAAGAGTGGAAAGATGGGATGGAATCTAAGTCATCCTTGTTTATATATAAGAAGAAAGAGGTTCCATGGAAAGAGAGATATGTAGACTGAGCGGGTGATTTTCTTGGCTGGCGAAGTCTAGGACAGGGTCGTTGGTCACAAGGAATAGGATGAAACGAAGTCTGGAAGAGAAAAGGTGTAAAACTTGTGGGATGATGGAAGATATGAAACATGTCTTGTTATATTGTGAAAGGTACAGGGCAAGGAGGGACGAGTTGAGGGGTCAGTTGATAGCTCCACATAATGAAATTAGATGGGGAATGATAAGTGGGGATGATGAAGACCTAGCCTTATCAGACTTGTTGGGGCTTGGTGGTAATACTTTGGATAAGACAGAGAGCCGTATCATATCCAACTTTGTGCAAGATGTGTGGACCATTAGAGTGGATATTGAGGGGTTGGGGGAGGCAGAACTGCTGTAGAATGTTAATGTGACAAGACTTTACACTAGGTGCAATGTGAAGGATTACTTTGTGAAATGGTTCAACAGTGGAAAGCTGGAGAGGACGGGGAGCAATAGGGTACTTAAAAATGTAGGACGCAAGGATGAGGATTACCAGGGTGTTGGGGGCAGGAACAATTATTAAAGAAAGTGGGTTGGAGAGAAATTCGATGGGTGATATAGTAAATGCTGAGTGAATGAGGGAGGATGAGTGGTTATTGGGATATTTAATTGTGAGTGTCCATGGTGATAATTAATCAAAGTTGCCACTAAGAATCGGTCCGAGAAGAGAGAATGAGAGGGCTTGACAGATGGAAATATTATGTGATACTTCTGTAGTTATGGGAATTAAGAGAGGGTATATTGTGTAATAGGAATGTGGGGATTAAACAGTGTCTATGTCCTACATGATCTGGGTAAATAATCACAAGGGAAACTACTGGGATAATTGATTGAGGAAAATAATAGGGAATACTGGGTGGAATTAGTATGGCATTGGATTATATGATCTTCAGTGAGCGGATATATATTGGGATATTTCATTGAGGAAAATGAAGGGAAATACTGGTTGAATAACTGGTGTATATGTATATGAATATGTGTGAAAATACCGAGGTATAAGTTATAGACGATTAAGGGAAATAGAAGGCAGAATGGGAATATATCAAGGGGAACAGATATTTATTGTCAGTGGCTATGGTATGAGGGAGCATGTGTCATACTCTGTATGATTAGGCACAGTGAAGGGGAAATGGTGGGATATTGTATTGAGGAAAATGAGAATACTGGGTGATATTTACATGGCACTGGATTCATGATTTCGGGAAATAGGCAAAGTGACGGGAAATATTGGGGTATTTTCGGGGAAAATGAAGAAAAATGGGTTAAATAATTGGTGAGTATATAGAGATGATTAAGAGAACTAGAGGTAAGACTAGGGATCTGATCAAGATTAGATGAAATGGAAAAAGATGTAAAAAAGATATAATGGGGAATTACCGATGGCCATGCGTCATTGGTATGAGGGAGCATGTGTAGGGCGGTGTGGGGGAACGCGTGTGTACGATATACTCTGCATAAGGGAAACATAGTGGGATGTTGCATTGAGGAAAATGAGAAATACTGGGTGAAATTTCCATAGCACTGGATTTATGATTTCGGGATATAGGGTGAAATATTAAATCTTGAGTGAATGGGGAGGATGAGTGGCTATTGGGAGATTTAATTATGAGTGTCCATTGTGATAATAAAGTTGCCACTAAGAATCGATCCGAGAAGAGAGGATGAGGGGGCTTGACAGATGGAAATATTATGTGATACTTCTGCAGTTATGGGAATTAAGAGAATGTATATTGTTTAATAAGAATGTGGGGCTTAAACAGTGTCTATGTGAGGGATCATGTGTAGGGCGGGTTGGGGGAAACGGGTTGCACGGCGTGTTCGCACGACCTGTGCCCATCGCAGTGCGATGGAGTGCCCAAGTACATCCATCCATCCATCCATCCATCCACTTGACAATTTATATGTATATTTGATCGTGAACACAAAATATGTAATAGAAAAAGATATTTGCAAATTTCAGCTAGTCCAGGCAGAGCATTAGGGATGTGATGCTGGCCTGCTCTGAAATTGGGTCAATCTCTTGTTTTACCGGCGAGTTGCTTTGTCACTAGCTAAGATTCATAGCGTCTCCCTCACCGCTATGCCGACGACAAATACGTTTCCCCGGTGGTAATCTTCATGGCGCACTTATTATTAGCTTTGCGCCCTATTGGACCTTCATTAACTTGAGAAAAAAGGGCTGACATGAATAAAAATACCATAATCGATGTTGCGATCATGATCCCCTGTATACACGGGGCCTATTATGACGGAAATGCCCATCTTCTTGACCCTCGATTTCAGGTGATTTTGAGGCTCCATAGGGATCATTTTAACGTCTGTAATTAATTTTTGACCGACAAATGGCCATTTAGTCTGCCATTTCTGTATTTTTATTCATGGCGGCCCATTTTCTCAAGTTAACCCTACCAGCCCTGGGGGAGGCCATTATGACCCCCTCCCCGCCCCCTACCAAACTTTCTGCGCAATCTCCGGAACGACAAAAAATGGAGAGCTGACACTCCGAGACTTTATAGTTTATCGTATTGGGGTCATTTTGAGCCTATTTGCATAACCCCCCGAATAGAGGATCATGGGTAAATCCAAGACACCGGCCACGTGAGGTCCCAGAAAAGTGATGTTTTTGTCATATTTCTTCAAAATTTCTGCTTTTCCGCAATGAAAAGTGGGAAAAAACTATTTTATTTCACATTACATTACTATTTACTAATTTATTATGCAGTTTTTGCGGAGAAATTGCAAAAATAAAAATTTCGGAAAATCTGACCGAAAAATCGACCAAAAAATGCCGTTTTTGAAAATGACGTCACTGTGACGTCATCAAAGCGGCCATCTTGGATTTTTTACATTTTCTGGTAGAGCTTATAGTGTGATAAGTTTCAGTCCCCTAGGTCAAGGGGTAAGAAAAATAATTAGGGGGGCCATTTCGCCCCCCCCCCCAGGCCTGGACAGGTCCCAAAAAGCCCAGGCCAGATAGGGTTAATGAAGGCCCAATAGGGCGTTAAGGTAATAATAAGTGCGCCATGGAGATGTTTGAGTTACCACCAGGAAATGTATTTGTCGTCGGCATAGAGGTGAGGGAAGGGAGACGCTATGAATCTTAGCTACTTTGTCACCCACTCTCTTGAGAACGTGCTGCTCCACGACGAAAGCGCTCTGTGTGCCCTTTGGAGAAAGGTACATGTACATGCATGTAACCTGCATATGTGTTAATATGTAATTGTTCAAATACACTTACTTTCCCAGGTATACATTGGGTAGTTAGCACAGGGTCTTTACAACTGTGGAGAGGATGGTCAATCACAGAATATGGGCCTGTGTTTGGAGGAGACTGACTTGCAGAAATACTGCCTTGGCACTGCCTCATACACATGCACTATGTCCACGATGTCATCCAAAATATCACTGGCTGTTAAAGTTCAAAGTCTATCCTGCAATGTGAGATAAAAGTGCACTGAAATACAAACAGACCATATGATATGGCAAATAAAGAGATGCTGACAAATTGATAGTTGACAATGTGGGCTAATGCTGTGAAATGGGACTACTGTCGACATTATTGAACAACTCTGACTGACCAAAGTTATTGGGAATAGAGTAATGCATACTGTTATGATAGGGTGTTCCAGAAAGAGACGATGGGTTTTGAACAAACAGTTTTGTTTCATATAGATACATGTAACACATGTACCAAATGTTCATGGGTGACAAATATTTGGTACAATTATGACCCAAAGATATTGGTTGGTAATGTGGTGGGCAAACCCAATACTGTGAGGTAGGAATATATGGAGCCCCAAAGGACTCTTAATGAATTTGACCCATTAGAATAATGATGAGTACATGTAGCTTAAACTTTATGACTCAATATTTTCAAGTTGCATACACTTCGACAAAATAATGTTGGGCGGCATGTGACCCAATAATTGTTTTTAGTGAGACTGAGCATCAATTATGAGCATATATTTCAACATTAAGCACATGTTCGAGTAAGCCAGGATGAATACGTTTTACGTACATACATGTACATGTGAATAATTTGCTGCCAGAGGTAGAGATAATACAGTCTAACAGTTATGACTTTTTAAATGTTTGAATTATGTAGGGGTTCGATACAATGTATACACACGTTTATCTTTTTGCCATAAACCCGAAATATATGAAATTGGTGACTGCAAATATGAAAAATTTGGATTAGACGAACGAACACCTTGGCCAACACTTTGAAGGAGGGCTTAAAAAATGCAATAACTAATGATTAATATGATTACAGCCATCATGACACAGGGTGTACATGTACAACAGCATTTCATTTGCCGAATTCCCTTTACCATGTTTACAGCCATCATGAGGTATTGAATAGCATTTCAGTTGCTGACTTCCGTCGGTATCCATCATGACAGTCACTTAGTGCTGAATAGCATTTCAGTTGCTGACTTCTGTTGACATCCATCATGCCACAGACTGCTAAATAGCATTTCAGTTGCTGACTTCCGTCGGTATCCATCATAACAGACACTTAGTGCTGAATAGCATTTCAGTTGCTGTCTTCGTTTGACATCCAACATGACACAGACTGCTGAATAGCATCTCAGTTGCCGACTTCGGTCGGTATCCATCATGACAGTCACTTAGTGCTGAATAGCGTTTCAGTTGCTGACTTCTGTCGACATCCATCATGACAGAGACTGCTGAATAGCATTTCAGTTGCTGACTTCTGTTGACATCCATCATGACAGTCACTTAGTGCTGAATAGCATTTCAGTTGCTGACTTCTGTTGACATCCATCATGACAGTCACTTAGTGCTGAATAGCATTTCATTTGCTTTCTTCTGTTGACATCCGTCATGACAGAGACTGCTGAATAGCATTTCAGTTGCTGACTTCTGTTGACATCCATCATGACAGTCGCTTAGTCCTGAATAGCATTTCAGTTGCTGACTTCTGTTGACATCCATCATGACAGTCACTTAGTGCTGAATAGCATTTCAGTTGGTGACTTCTGTTGACATCCATCATGACAGTCACTTAGTGCTGAATAGCATTTCAGTTGCTGACTTCCATCGGTATGCATCATGACAGTCATTTAGTGCTGAATAGCATTTCAGTTGCTGACTTCTGTTGACATCCATGACGACAGTCAGTGCTGAATAGCATTTCAGTTGCTGACTTCTGTTGACATCAATGATGACAGAAACTGCTGAATAGCATTTCAGTTGCTGATTTCCGTTGGCATGCATTACAACAGTCACTTAGTGCTGAATAGCATTTCAGTTCCTAACTTCTATTGACATCCATCATGACACATACATGTAGTGCTGAATAGCATTTTAGTTACTGATTTATTTCAAAATGAAGCACAACCTGCGTCCATGACGGGTCTCCGACAGTTGTAGGCTATGTCGACAAGGGGAATAATCCGTTTGACAGCGACAGCTCTCACGTGGCTGGCACGAATTATTCCCCTTGTCGACTCTCCGGCCACGAAACAGAAATGAGCATGTCACGTGACTTCACAGCGACAACAACAACCATGCAGGAGAAAGTAAAACGAGGGAAAAGTGCGATTTTGTGAAAATAAACGCTTTGAGTCCGGTTTTGTTTTGGTCTGGTGAGTAACCTAACATAGCCTACAACTATCGGAGACCCGTCATGGAGGCGGGTGATGCTCTATTTTAAAATAAATCAGAGAAAAATGTCCTCGTTCGCAAAAACGACAGATTAGGGGCGGTTTCTTTCTGTAACTCTCGCAGCTGCGCTGCTCGTGCCCATGATTCTGAGAGTTACATTACTGTAACTAGGAACATGAAAATAAGAATACAAACCTGTGCTTGAAGAATGGCACCCCTCAGGCTGCGATAGAAGGACATCATGGCCCGTCTATTCAAATGGACACCATCCGCAAGGAAAATATGTTCCGTCGGCTGCCTTGGGTGGCACCTGCGATGTTGCCAGAACACACCTCCGATTGCTGGGAGGTGTGCCTGCAGATAATTATTAATTAGCCGTCTCGTACTTTCGTAACGGACAGCCGACATGCGCCTGGGCCTCTATCAAGGGAACAGACTGTAGCCAAATACCTGTTGTATTCCCCGATGAAGGCAAAGTCTCACAAATTCAGTGATCCTCGTACAAATTTCTTCCGCCGTTCTAGTGGGATCGATATCATTCCCGCCAAGTTGAAGAATGAGAATGTCAGGGGTGGGAAATGATATGAAGAAGTCTGTGTCTTGCAAGGCCTACAAAACCGTAAAACCACCGAACCCACTAAAACGCACAGTGGCCCCGGAAATGGGGCAGAGGGATGACCCAATACTCTTCGGTGAATGTCCTCTTCCAGGCGTCGAATGAAGCTGTGGCCGGCAACGAGAACGGAGGTCATAGCCATGTTGTTGTTGTTGTTATTGTCGTTGCGACTGATACTTCAAAGATGAAAGATACGCTCAGGTAAATACGTTTCTTGCACTGGAAAGGAAAGAGCACAGTGTAGATGCTGGTTATTAAGATTAAGTATTAGGATATGTGAACATTTGGTGAAACACGTGCGTCTGTGCTAGAAGGCTGAAGGGAGAGTGAAGCGAACGAAGCGAGGCTTTAACAAGGCCAAAACACAGATGCAAACGGTTCATTGATTGGGCATAGCAGGGAGACCAAATGTTATACGTCATCGATCCATATTTGGGCCTGTGCAGGCGAGAGACCATCGCTCAAGTGATATGACCGCCCGTCTTCACGCGGTGATCAGATGTGAGGACGTAGTCAGCCGGAAAATATAACGCGCTCTCTTATTGGCTCAGCAGCAAAGACGCAATGCGGCTGCGCGCCAGGCATTTGTATAGGGGTGAAGTCAGAGCCTTGTTTACCGACGGTTTGGAGGTTACAAACTCTGACGTTGGGAGAATGGCCAATGCTGATGCAATCCATAACCTTGAGCTGGTGGCGCCCCCTGTCGGATGCAAGAGTTACCTCCCCCGGCAAAAGGGGAGGTATTTTAGCTTTTGTATACTACTATGGAGCCTATATTTTTCATGCTCAGACTAAGTTATTATGAGACATTTTGTTCACCCACTAGGCACTTCTGATAATATATAATTCAAATTAATTAATTTGTATATATGGATTGCTGAGCGTGGCAAGTTAAACGTAAAGTTTAAATTAATTTAACATTGGCTGAAGAGAACGTAAAGGTTAAATTAATTTGACATTGACTGAAGAAACAACAAATTTATTGAGAAATAAAAATAATCTAAAATGCAATTTGTTCTAAATTATTTGTCAACCCAGGGTTGATTGTTAAAACTATACTCTACATTGGAATATATCCATACAAATTCAACATGTATGTTATACTAATAGACTACAAGAGATTGTGGTAATACGTGTAATGCATACACAATGTTATAGCTATAAAGAAAATATTGTCTTGCATTTATTTTGAAAAGTTGATGCAAACTTATTTGGCCAATCCAATTATTGATACATTATTAGTATTTTTAATGCATAATTGACAATCTGAATCTGCCCATTCAAATGTAAATATATTACACATTAAAGTTTACAAGTTCAAACCTATACTCGATCGAAGTAATATATGTATATGTGAGTATATTATATATACTTTCCTGCTTCATAATCCTATAAAACAACAGCAGTATGCTTGCAATAACTCTCAGAATCACATGAACTTAGAACCTTGAATCTACAATAATATAGTACTGCTATTAGGGGACCAGGTCCAGAGGACATAGGTCCCCTATTGAAATCGTTCGGATTATTCTTATTATTCCACATGATTTTGTGTCACGGATATCTCAAGAACGATGCAGTGGATTAAGACCAAACTTACAGGATATGTTCTGGGGGATGAGATAATGCACATACTAAGTTGATTCTGATTGGTCAGATGCCTTGGTGACTATCTTGGATGGCGTCATTAGCCCCACCCTTTTTAACATCCTCATCAATGGCCTAGCCGATGAAATTGATACGAAACATCCAGAAGTTGAACAGTCCCTATTTGCCGACGATTCTGTCCTCTGGAAAACCGCACGTTCCATAAAAAAAACTTACATGTATAATGCAAAAAACACTAGATACAATTAGCGGCTGGGCGGATAAATGGGGCTTCAAATTTTCCGCTCTCAAAACAACGGGTATTATATTCTCAAACAATAAACACATTGACGTTAAACTATCACTTGGAGGTCAGAAAATTGAATTCAACAATAGTGTTAAATATCTAGGTATGATCTTTGACAGAAAACTCACATGGAAAGATCAACTAGTTCTTCGGTGCAATAAAGACCTGAACTTCATGAGGTGTGTGTCTGGGACAAACTGGGGAGCGAGTAAATACAGTTTGATAAAATTATACCAAACTCTTTTTAGGAAAATAGATTACGGGTCCATCGCCCACCAATCAGCATGTAAGAACTAAAAGAATAGACAGCATCCAATATTATGCTCTAAAAATTGCTCCTGGAGCCTTCAAGGGAACCGCCTCATGTAGTCTTCAAATAGAAACCAATGAGAAACCTCTTCGTTTAAGACGAGAGAAACTGTCCATGAAATATGCAGGAAAAGCTAGAGCTAAGGGCGATAATCACCCATGCCATAAATTTTTTTAAGATAAAAGTGAACATGAATATTTAAAGAAAAACTGGGAAAAACACTCCGCCCCCCTCGGCTACACGGTAAATAACCTATTCGAGAACACGAAATACCCATCGCACACATCTGCGACACAGACAAAATCACTAGGCCACCCTGGGAATTAGAGTCGCCCCACGTGGACGCAAGTATACACGACTACATCACAAAGGACAACCCAGACTTTATAAGAGCCACCACCCTTGAATATATCAAACAAAACTGGAAAAATTACTTTAAAATTTATACAGACGGATCGAAAAACACAAGTAATAACACAGGATCAGCTTTTGTTATACCTGAGCTCAACATACAAAATGGTTTCAAACTTTCAGACAATATGTCTGTATACTAGTGAGCTGATTGCTATAATTAAAGGGGAATGTTATCGCCGGACCTATGTAAACGTTAATATATACATTGATACTGTAAGAAATCGACTATATAGTTTTCCCCCCGATCTCCGAACTTTAAAACGGTAAATTTGGCGATTTAAACGCGTTCCTACCACAAGCCTGTCAAAGCGGTGACCTTTGACCCATGACGTCACAGAGTGAACCAGTCCGCCATAGCATTAGTATTAGCATACGTAAACAAGTAATGTTGCTCCAATATTTTACGACTGTATTCTCGTACTTTGGAGGCATCATACCTCGTCGGTGTGTTGTTGGAGGGTGTAGCAACACGAATGGAGATGGATTCAAGTTGCACCCGTGGCCAAACGGGGAACAAATCGGGGAGAAATTCGACGAAATTTGTGCAAAACACGTGGGGAATAAAGGCGTAAATAACTACATAGTATGCTCTTACAATAGCAAATTATCTGTAGATTTTAAATGAATATATATATTATAGTGACATCCACAATACGCCAAGCCGGCCTAGTTTCCTTTTTGCTATATTATTTAGAAGTTTTTTAGCACGGAAGAGTAAATTTACGATCCTGTGCATTATAATAATTGATCTATGCCTAAAAAAATGCCAGATAAAAGCAGAAATGTATAAATATTATTGTAAGATCCACAGATAGTTGTAATTTCGTGTATAAAGCATGTAATCAGTGTATTTAAACCGGCCTGCCACAGCCTGACACGGCCTGCCACAGGCTTGAAACAGGCCCGACATCAGGACGACCCAGTTTGACCCCAGATTCGCTTGTATATGGCATTCTCGTCTCGCGAGACTCCCTACTGCGAGAAAGAGTCTCACGTATAAATGGGAGCCATCCCCCCAAAATTTGGGGGGTGAGTAGGCGGCGTATGATTTTTACCGTCTGTATCCGGCTTGTCATTGACCTGCTGACTCCGCCGAGTTAGAAGTGAATTGCTAAACATAACGTGGGCTATATAATTGAAAAATGACTCTTTCCGTTTCGGAGCATATCAATCGCGAACAAATTATTGTCCGTATGTATACTTGGCCGTGAAAGCGAGTTATCTAATACAGGAAGTAGTTTGTACAGTTCCGATCCATTCTCAAAGAGAGCCGTGTCTGCCGCAAGACGGTACATCTTCGGAAAATTTATCCCAGGTTCTTAGTGTGACATGTACTTGATCAGGGCAAGGCAGTTGCAGCATTTCTGTTCTTCATTCACTACATAGTACTGTTCACACGCCCTATGACATGTACTTTTGTTGCTATCATTATGCAAGTTTTGTTGTTAAAAAAATAAAACTGAACGTTGAACTTTATTTATGGCCTACTCGTTTGAAGCAGCAGATATAAATTTAGTTGACCTAGATTCTGCATTGAAGATCAACCATTGAAACGCGGAAAACAACGAATTACGTCAATTATACCGTATTTTCGCCTGCATGTTGTCTGGTCGTACTATTCTTGTTTATCTGATGATGCTAAACAATAATGATCTCGTGATCTTTGGGTTAGGTCATAAATTTTCTGAAGATGTACCATTTTGCGTGTCTACCGGCGGGAGAATAGTCCCGGTCGAGCGAGTGATGTCATGCTGCCTCGCTTTGAGATTGGAGATTCAAAAATGTCACCAGTTTACATGAGAGTCGCTTTGGTCTCCCGCGGGTAGACACGGCTCTCTTTGAGAATGTTGTATATGGCTCAAATCTATATGACTCGATAGATTCTCCTTCTCCTAGTTTCATGATCGCTTACTGCCTCTACATTCTATTCAGTTCCAAGACCTGTATAATCTCCAACGTCACAGTCTTCAACGTGGTTAACGCTGAAATCGGAATCTGTGTCAGAGCTTGTACCCTATCTGTGTTATCCGCCATGTTCGACTCTGGCCGCTTCCCTGTGTGACGTCACAGGGTAATCGCCGGGCGGATTTACTGGGAGTAAAAATCAGGCACTTTGGAGCCGTATTTCAGGATATTGCATCATCGCTAAAATTTTGAAAATAATTCTAAAAAGTAAAGCAGGCCACAGGGAACTGCTTTTTATTGGTTTTACCCATTCAAAAATTGTGATAACATTCCCCTTTAAGGCTCTCGAATGGATCATCGAGCACAAACCAATCCGTGCTGTGATACTCAGCGATTCCCTTAGTGGACTCTCATCCATTGAAAATTCTATATCTAACAGTAGACCTGATCTCATACACAAAATAGAATATATCTGTACACAAATACACAACGAGGGTTTAGACGCCATTTTAGCTTGGGTCCCCGCGCATGTCAACATCAGAGGTAACGAAGCAGCCGACCAAACTGCCAAAGACAGTCTTGCAAAAACCACACACGATGTGCCAATAGGATTAGGTTATAAGGAACTCAACACTATCATTAGACGCAAAATAGATAGCAAGTGGCAAAAGGAATGGAACGAAGAAGAACGTGGACGGTGGTTACATAAGATTCTTGATGGAGAGAAAAGTCCAAGGAATCCAGTTAGACAATAAGCGTGATGACCGCATCATCACAAGATTAAGACTAGGGGTGCACTCCAGAGATTCTTCCATTCGGCATGGAATAGACTATGGGTCCGTTTTTCGGCCACCAATTGTCGTAAAACCTTCAACCCAAATCACTTATATCTATATATTTTCTGAAAGAGCATGATGAAACTATTATTTTGAGATATAACACTGCTATGTTATAGAAAAATTAAAATCGAACATTATCCTCCATGCTTGCTTCATTTTTCCTAGAAAACCCCTTAAAAATGTCGAAAAATGGTCAAATTCGGCTCAATTTCCAGAAAAATCTGTAAGAGCGATTTCAATTAAACTTCTTACTCACGTTCCCTGGTCCGGTCTCAACTTAAAAAGGCAAACAAAAGTGGATGTCAACCTGCCCGTTTTTTGTCAGATTTTCTTCCCGTAAATGAGTCCCGATTTTTAGGCACACCCAAGGGGCATAACTGAGGCAGGACAAACTTTACTCCATGATCCCGATCAGCGTGTAGACGAAGCCAGCACTCGATTTGTACGTACTCGTTTGCAGCGTTGATAATGCTGAATAGGATGGCATTATAGATATAAGCTATTAAGAAGACAAGAAGAATTATGATGTAGCAGAACAAGGGCAGTGTATCGTATTATGAAATTAGAGAGGGGCCATTACTACGAAACTGTGGGGGGCCACCTTAAGGGGCAGGATGTTTTTTACGAAATTAATTATTAACATGTATCGTAATCTCAGAGTGTTTGCGAGTATGGCGGAATACAACACTTGCCAGTTATACATATTATTTTGGGAAATCCGACCGATAACTTTCCGCCTACCCCTTCTTTGTTTTCATCACTTTTGCCAATTTTATCAGGATTTTCGAGAGCAAAACTCAAAATTAACCTATTTCTTCTTAATAATGGTCATCCAATCGGCAATATGAAGGCCGTGGTTGCTTTTCCGCTTTCCTATGATAGCAGAAACGCGGGAAAATGCAAATATGAGATGTAACCAAGTCAAATTATTGGTAATTTTGCACTAAATTTTCTCCTAGAAACATGGGAAATGCTTCAGAAACTTGAGAAATAATTCCTAAAACCATAATAATATACAATTAGTCCATCCTTTATGGACTGTAAATGGGTTCTCTTGTAAAGAAAATTTACACTGGCAAATTTATATCATTCTGATGGGACCTCGTTCTGCCATAATATCCACCGAAATCTCATTCCAGGGGGAGATAACTCCTGTATGGAATACAGTATGCAATAACCTCAATAGTATAATAATGGACACACTGTGGATTATTTTAATCGAACTCCTGGTCTTCTTTCCACCTGCTTCCGAAAAATAGCGCTTCAGGTGTAACTAGGCAGTCAAAATTAAACAATCTGGCGTAATGATACATTTCCGCTCCGTAACAGAGTCTACATTAAGATAATGCATAGACTCCACTATTATGCCTTAAAGGGTGCACTCCAGAGATTCTTCCTTTCGGCACGGAATAGACTATGGGTCCGCTTTTCGGCCACCAATTGTCGTAAAACCTTCAACCCAAATCACTTATATGTATATATTTTCTGAAAGAGCATGATGAAACTATTATTTTGAGATATAACACTGCTATGTTATAGAAAAATTAAAATCGAAAATTATCCTCCATGCTTGCTTCATTTTTCATAGAAAACCCCTTAAAAATGTCGAAAAATGGTCAAATTCGGCTCAATTTCCAGAAAAATCCGTAAGAGCGATTTCAATTAAACTTCTTACTCACGTTCCCTGGTCCGGTCTCAACATAAAAAGGCAAACAAAAGTGGGTGTCAACCTGCCCGTTTTTTCAGATTTTCTTCCCGTAAATGAGTCCCGATTTTTAGGCACACCCAAGGGGCATAACTGAGGCAGGACAAACTTTACTCATGATCCCGATCAGCGTGTAGACGAAGCCAGCACTCGATGTGTACGTACTCGTTTGCAGCGTTGATAATGCTGAATAGGATGGCATTATAGATATAAGCTATTAAGAAGACAAGAAGATTTATGATGTAGCAGAACAAGGGCAGTCTATCGTATTATGAAATTAGAGAGGGGCCATTACTACGAAACTGTGGAGGGCCACCTTAAGGGGCAGGATGTTTTTTACGAAATTAATTCTTCACATGTATCGTAATCTCAGAGTGTTTGCGAGTATGGCGGTATACAACACTTGCCAGTTATACATATTATTTTGGGAAATCCGACCGATAACTTTCCCCCTATCCCATCTGTGTTTTCATCACTTTTGCCAATTTTATCAGGATTTTCGAGAACAAAACTCAAAATTAACCTATTTCTTCTTAATAATGGTCATCCAATCGGCAATATGAAGGCCGTGGTTGCTTTTCCGCTTTCCTATGATAGCAGAAACGCGGGAAAATGCAAATAAGAGATGTAACCAAGTCAAATTATTGGTAATTTTGCACTCAATTTTCTCCTAGAAACATGGGAAATGCTTCAGAAACATGATAAATAATTCCTAAAACCATAATAATATACAATCAGTCCATCCTTTATGGACTGTAAATGGGTTCTCTTGTAAAGAAAATTTACACTGGCAAATTTATATCATTCTGATGGGACCTCGTTCTGCCATAATATCCACCGAAATCTCATTCCAGGGGGCGATTCCAATTAAACTTCTTACTCACGTTCCCTGGTCCGGACTCAACTTAAAAAGGCAAACAAAAGTGGGTGTCAACCTGCCCGTTTTTTTTCAGATTTTCTTCCCGTAAATGAGTCCCGATGTTTAGGCACACCCAAGGGGCATAACTGAGGCAAGACAAACTTTACTCATGATCCCGATCAGCGTGTAGACGAAGCCAGCACTCGATTTGCACGTACTCGTTTGCAGCGTTGATAATGCTGAATAGGATGGCATTATAGGTATAAGCTATTAAGAAGGCAAGAAGAATTATGATGTAGCAGAACAAGGGCAGTGTATCGTATTATGAAATTAGAGAGGGGCCATTACGTAAATGAGTCCCGATGTTTAGGCACACCCAAGGGGCATAACTGAGGCAGGACAAACTTTACTCATGATCCCGATCAGCGTGTAGACGAAGCCAGCACTCGATTTGCACGTACTCGTTTTCAGCGTTGATAATGTTGAATAGGATGGCATTATAGATATAAGCTATTAAGAAGACAAGAAGAATTATGATGTAGCAGAACAAGGGCAGTGTATCGTATTATGAAATTAGAGAGGGGCCATTACTACGAAACTGTGGAGGGCCACCTTAAGGTGCAGGATGTTTTTTACGAAATTAATTATTCACATGTATCGTAATCTCAGAGTGTTTCCGAGTATGGCGGTATACAACACTTGCCAGTTATACATATTATTTTGGGAAATCCGACCGATAACTTTCCCCCTACCCCATCTTTGTTTTCATCACTTTTGCCAATTTTATCAGGATTTTCGAGAACAAAACTCAAAATTAACCTATTTCTTCTTAATAATGGTCATCCAATCGGCAATATGAAGGCCGTGGTTGCTTTTCCGCTTTCCTATGATAATATTGTGATGTCTGATGTTCAGTAGTTTGAATATAATATGATAATTACCTGGTATATTGTTATATGTAATAAGATGTCAGACACTCAGCTAGGTGACACGAGAATACTTGTGATTCCAGGTGTCTCTGGTGTCATAACAGCTTTCCTGTCTAAACTGGATTATAGACAGCAATATGTCTAGGTGTTGATTGTGTGTATTTGTGAAATTATATGTCAGAACCTGTTTTCAACCAGCTGTGTACTAAGTTTCCAACTGTGAATTGTAGGTTTGTTTAGTATTGCTATTGTTTTCCTCATGCATAAATATAGTAGGACTGTAAATGGAAATAGGCAAAACCGGACTTAAATCACATCTGTCCATGCTTCTGAAAAACACCTCACCACTCTGTACCGCATGCAACAATGTAGAAGAAACAATAGAACATGTCCTACTTGAATGCCCAAAACACTACCCACAACGCGAGGCACTTAGAAACGAATTTAAAAAACTCAACACTCCCTTAACATTACCAGCGATATTAAACCCTAAGCCCCCCATTAGAAAACAGGTATTCAAGTCCTTAATAAATTTTATCAAAACTGCTGGCTATTATTCCAGTATCTAACACTACCCCCGTGCATGCGCATCACTAACTATGTCAGCATTGGCCTAAATTTATCTTCTGGAATAAAATATAGGCAATGTGGGCACCGGAGATACCATGTTCCGTGTGGGCCGGTTGCCACATTAGTCTCAAAAACCGGAGGCCAAGACCAATCAACATCCCTGCGACAATATTGGCCAAAATTTCTCTTTTGGAATAAAATATAGGCAATGTGGGCACCGGAAATACCATGTTCCGTGTGGGCCGGTAACCACATTCGTCTCTAAAACCTAAAGGCCGCTACCAATTCAACAATCAAGAACATAAATCAGTAGCACACATCCAAGAAACAACCACGCACACGAATAATGTCACTCACAAAAATGAATACTAATTTCTACAATTGTGTTCCCTTACCTCCAACCCTCGTTAACGAATGTTAACCGTCCGGTTTTCTAGCAGGGGCAGAAGACTGGAGGTTATATCAAGCATTCACATTTGGCCTTAATTATAATAATATTGTTATTTATAATATTTAGTACCTAATTAGTTATTGTTATTGTGTGACTTAGATCACGATAGTGCCAGTCGGTGGCAAAATATAACACCAGAAAACAAAAAACTACAAACTCTTCTATTCTTTGTAATACAGGCACAGAACACTGAAGAACACAGACGAGGAAGACCAGCATTAAAACAGAAGACCGATGACGACAAATATTATAAAACAGCACCATGGTGGACAAGAGTAAAAACAGAAGACGGATGACAATCACAAGAATGCCAACATCGCCGCACAACAAGAAACGTCTAGAAACAGAACACCACATCCTAGACCACACCGACACGCTACCCCATAGATGACACCGAACAGACACCTTAACACAGAATATGTTCCTTTGACTTTCACGCAATATAGGACGTAGACCTGCCGTCCTGTGCCCCAATACACACTCCAAGCAATTGTTACAGGCACAGATTTCTGGAAGAACCCACCCGTTCCCATGAGCGCCGCTAGAAAAGTCGATCAGAAAAATCCTGAAGTCGCCCATGGTTCTCCCAGTTTTTTCTGGACGGCTTTGTGTGTACAAAGGGGTACCAAGACAAAGGAATCATACACGCGATTACAGTGAACTCACAATTACCAGAAAAACTTACCAAAAAAAAAAAAAAACAGAAAGAGACTTACGAACTTGTACATATAGCGATTCTTATTTACCTCTATTTATATCTCCTACTAATCTTTCATTGTTATTTATTATTTACCTATTTATTTATTTATTTATTTATCAACTTAGCGCTGGAAAAGATATTCAATAAACAAAGTAATGTACCGCGAAAGTCAAATAAAACATTGAGTTGATGGGCCGCGAAATCCGAATGGGAAGCGGCCCTTAAACTACAATTTCAATCAAATCAAATCATTCCAGTGCACGTATGCACCGACACTGAGGACCAGTTAGTTTAGGCTCCATATCCAACCGACTGTGAATTGTTATATGTTTGTATCGTTACTTGTCCGTACAGTAAAGTTCGTATTGGAGTTAATCATATAGGCGACTTGTGTTTCATTTCATCAACGTACTTCCCAGAAGAAACGCATCCCTATATTTGGTGGAGAAGAGAGGCCTGTTACATATACTTTGTAACAGTCGATCCATAACGGTACATAGCTCTACCTTGCTACCCCACATTCAACATGATCAACGAATTACAGCAGCTACTTTCGGCACTTCTCCAGGGCACTCATCTTGGACTGCAGTGGAATATCAACGATGAAGGACCATCAGTCTGCTTAAAGGTTAAATGGAGTAAAGGTACAGTTGACTTTTCAAAAACTTTCTCCCCATCGAAACTTCGAAAATCCCCCTCAAGCTATCGCCGAGACAGAAATCGAATGGAAACTTATATTAGTCGGAGAAAAACGCAGGAACAAGCGTGCACAGATAGTCAATGTTCTGGAGTTGATATTCATCAAACTATTATTGCATCTGTTAATACACATGTGGAATCGTTCACTGTGACAGAACCGGTACCCGTGAATGTATCTTCACAAACAGAAACTCAAGAATTCAAAGACATTGGTGTTTTGTGCGAGATACAGACATCTACAGATACAAAGGTAACTCAGACATGCCATTTGACCACATCTACATCAACTCAAGTGGAGCATATTTCTCGGGATAGTGGTTGTCAAACAGATACAGTAGGACTACCCCACGCCACATCTGCTGTTTCTCCAGTCATCTCTCCAAAACCTGATATTTCCTCAACAGAACCGGCACCAGCATCCCGAATAACTGAGAGGATACTGAAACGCAGATATTTCTGTGGTTCAGACAACTTTTTGGTTAAATGGAGAAATCAGCCCAACCGGTGCAATGAATGGATATCCAAGAATGACCTCGATTCCAGTGGTTTGGAATATTTGGCAACCCATGAACATCAAATTCGAGGATCGCGAGGGCCTACATCTACACAGGATGTTCGCACTTTTGCGGATTCGGCCATGATGGCACCAGCGAACGACCCAGCAGACGATCCTCCAGCGACAATAAAAGTGCGGTACCAACCCATAACACCAAAAGGCCTTCAAATATTCAAAACAATGAATGTGGTCAGAGACTTTCCTGTTAAGACCACACTGAACAGTGTAAATCATGACATCATGAGTACTTATGAGAGTATTGACTATCCTATGAGATATATAGATATTCGGTCGATTTCTGATCATCTTGGTCACCAGCGAGAATTTCGACCACACATGTATGTGCGATCATTGCAAGACAATTTGAAGGACTTGAAGATTTCAGGATTTGAAGATGTGACATTGTCGTTTGTCATTCAGTTTAAAAAAATGGATTACACTTAAATTTGACGGAGCAAATTTCTCGTAGCGATAGGGTAATATTGTAAAGTGCAGTTAAAGTATGTTTTATTTTTAAATTTAATTCAGTATACAACATGTACAAAAGTACCATTTTCATTGCTAAGTTTAAACTGTAGATATGTGCTTCTAAGTTGTCAACAGTTCTTTCTTTATAGAGACATGGGACGTGTCTAAATGAACCGGGAGGGAAATATTGTGATGTCTGATGTTCAGTAGTTTGAATATAATATGATAATTACCTGGTATATTGTTATATGTAATAAGATGACAGACACTCAGCTAGTTGACATGAGAATACTTGTGATTCCAGGTGTCTCTGGTGTCATAACAGCTTTCCTGTCTAAACTGGATTATAGACAGCAATATGTCTAGGTGTTGATTGTGTGTATTTGTGAAATTATATGTCAGAACCTGTTTTCAACCAGCTGTGTACTAAGTTTCCAACTGTGAATTGTAGGTTTGTTTAGTATTGCTATTGTTTTCCTCATGCATAAATATAGTAGGACTGTAAATGGAAATCAGCTGTCGATGGCAAAAAATAACACCAGAAAACAAGAAACTACAAACTCTTCTATTCTTTGTAATACAGGCACAGCACACTGAAGACCACAGACGAGTAAGACCAGCCATGAAACAGAACACCGATGACGACAAATATTATGAAACAGCACCAAATGGAGATAAACATGCATGAAGATCATCATCGTCGGACAACAAGAACGTCCAGAATACTCGACCCTGTACCACGCTAGACAGGCTACTCCACCGAACTGAGCAACCAGAATACCAAATCCTAAACCACACAGACATGCTACCCCATATATGACACCGAAATGACGCCTCAACACATATCATCCTTTGACTTTCACACAATATAGGACGTAGACCTGCCGTCCTGTGCCCCAATACACACTCCAAGCAATTGTTACAGGCACAGATTTCTGGAAGAACCCACCCTGTTCCCAAGGGCGTCGTTAGGGAAGTCGATTCGAAAAATCCTGAAGACGCCCATGGTTCTCCCAGTTTTTTCTGGACGGCTTTGTGCGTACAAAGGGGTACCAAGACAAAGGCATCATCCACGCGATTAGACCAACAGTGAACTCATATTTACTAGTATAGCTTAACCCAAAAAACCCGAAAGAGACTTACGAACTTGTACATAGCGACTCTTATTTACTTCTATTTACATCTCCTGCTAATCTATCATTGTTATTTATCATTTATTCATTTATTTATTTATTTATTTATTTATTTATTTATATATTTAGCGCTGGAAAAGATATTAAAAGAAAACAAAGAAATGTACCGCGAAATCCAAATAAAACATTGAGTTGATGGGCCGCGAAATCCGAATGGGAAGCGGCCCTTAATTAAACTACAATTTCAATCAATCAATCAATGGAAATCATTCCAGTGCACGGATGCACCGACACTGAGGACCAGTTAGTTTAGGCTCCATATCCAACCGACTGTGAATTGTTATATGTTTGTATCGTTACTTGTCCGTACAGTAAAGTTCGTATTGGAGTTAATCATATAGGCGACTTGTGTTTCATTTCATCAACGTACTTCCCAGAAGAAACGCATCCCTATATTAGCAGAAACGCGGGAAAATGCAAATAAGGGATGTAACCAAGTCAAATTATTGGTAATTTTGCACTAAATTTTCTCCTAGAAACATGGGAAATGCTTCAGAAACTTGAGAAATAATTCCTAAAACCATAATAATATACAATCAGTCCATCCTTTATGGACTGTGAATGGGTTCTCTTGTAAAGAAAATTTACACTGGCAAATTTATATCATTCTGATAGGACCTCGTTCTGCCATAATATCCACCGAAATCTCATTCCAGGGGGCGATTTCAATTAAACTTCTTACTCACGTTCCCTGGTCCGGTCTCAACTTAAAAAGGCAAACAAAAGTGGGTGTCAACCTGCCCGTTTTTTTCAAATTTTCTGCCCGTAAATGAGTCCCGATGTTTAGGCACACCCAAGGGGCATAACTGAGGCAGGACAAACTTTACTCATGATCCAATGGCGGATAACATAAAAATTCTATCATGCAATTGTAGAGGTCTGGCCGATGAACAGAACAGAGGAGATCTACTGCATTTGATGCGAACTCGAGGTTACAACATATGTTGTCTTCAAGATACACATTTTACACAAGAAGCAGAAGATTTTGTAAAATCGGAATGGGGTAGTAAACACTGCTATTTTTCGTCCTACAGATCAAATTCTAGAGGCGTGGCTGTATTATTTCTGGAAATTTTGAATTTAAAATTAATCGAACAAAAAATGATACAGACGGAAACTTTTTAGCCATCGATCTAACAATCGAACAAATTAATATCACTTTGATAAATATTTACGGTCCAAATAAAGATGACCCGGTCTTCTTTGACCAAATACAAACCGCTATTATAGATTTTGGTAACGAGCACTTCATAATTTGCGGCGATTGGAACCTTGTTCTTAAGCCAGATATTGACACCCAAAATTACAAAAATATTAACCACCCTAATGCTAGAAATAATGTACTAAATATTATTGATTCTGAAGATGCAGTAGATCTCTATCGTGTTTTATACGGTGATACTAGAGTTTACTCGTGGCGACAGAAATCTCCATTGAAACAAGCCAGACTTGATTTTTTCTTGGCAAATCAAGAGTTTTTGTCATATTTAAGTGATATTTTATATAAACCTGGCTATCGGTCAGACCACTCAATGGTAATTCTAGAATGTAAATTCACTGATTTTGAGAGAGGCAGAGGACTATGGAAGTTTAATAATTCTCTATTAAAGGACAAAGAGTTTATAAAAACGGTAAAAAACGCTATTTTAAAAGTTATTAAACAATATGCAAATAATGAAATTGAACAAACCACATTGGAGGACATTGACTACGAGTCTCTGGATCTCAACATTAATGAACAATTGTTTTTCGAAATGATTCTCTTAGAAATTAGGGGGGAAACGATACAGTTTTCTTCCAGAAGGAAGAGGGAAAGATCGAAATTGGAAAATGATTTGAACACAGATATAGAATCCTTAGAAAACAGACTACATGCCACGGCAGATGGAAATATATTGAAAGAAATAGATAATCTTAAGCAGGAACTAGAAAACATTAGAAGGGAGAGAATGGAAGGGGTAATGGTTAGATCACGTGCTAGATGGCTTCTAGATGGGGAAAAACCAACTAAATATTTTTGTGCGCTTGAAAAGCGAAATTTTACTAAGAAGGCTATCCCTAGAATCGAGACTGACGGTCGTATCATTACGGACCAAAAGGAAATTTTAGAAGAGGTGAAAATGTTCTATAACAAACTCTACCAGGCACAACTGACAGAAGATTGTGATTTCGAGAGTCTGGATTTTAAAACAATAAAAGTACTGTCTGATTTAGAAGCGAAATCTATAGAAGGTCTAATTACGCCTAATGAAATCCTTTCAGCCTTAAAAAGAACTAAAAATAACAAAAGTGCTGGTGCCGATGGTTTCACTTCTGAATTCTTTAAGTTTTTCTGGAGGGACATTGGATTCTTTCTTGTAGCCAGTATAAATTATGGATTTGAGAAACAAGAGCTGCCTAATACTCAACGACAGGGGGTTGATATCCTGCCTTCCAAAGGGAGACAAACCCAGACAATTTTTGAAGAATTGGAGGCCGATCACCCTTCTTAACGTACAATATAAGCTTGCTTCAGCCTGCATAGCGGAAAGAATTAAAAAGTATTTAAATAAGATTCTACATGAAGACCAAAGTGGGTTCATAAAAGGCCGGTTTATCGGTGACAATATACGGTTAACGTTCGATATTATAGATTTTATGAATACCACCCAAATTCCGGGCTGTTTACTATTAACCCTATCTGGCCTGGGCTTTTTGGGACCTGTCCAGGACTGGGGGGGGGGGGCCGAAATGGCCCCCCCCTAATTATTTTTCTTACCCCTTCAGCTAGGGGGCTGAAACTTATCACACTATACCCTTGGTTCAAGCTCTACCAGAAAATGTGACAAAATCCAAGATGGCCGCCTTGATGACGTCACAGTGACGTCATTTTCAAAAACGGCATTTTTTGGTCGATTTTTCGGTCAGATTTTTCGAATTTTTTATTTTTGCAATTTCTTCGCAAAAACTGCATGATAAATTAGTAAATATTAATGTAATGTGAAATAAAATAGTTTTTGCCCACTTTTCATCGTGGAAAAGCAGAAATTTTGAAGAAATATGACAAAAATATCACTTTTCTGCTACCCCATGTGTCCGCCATCTTGGATTTACCCATGATCCTCTGCTCGGGGGGTCATGCAAATAGGCTCAAAATGACCCCAATATGACAAAGTCACGGAGTTTCAGCTCTCCGTTTTTGTCGTTCCGGATATGGCGCAGAAAGTTTGGTAGGGGGGCCATAATGGCCCCCCCCCAGGCGAGGTAGGGTTAATAGACTTTGAAAAGACATTTGATACCATATCTTGGAAGTTTCTGAAACAAACACTAAAGCTTTTTAAATTTGGGCCTTCCATCTGTCGGTGGGTAGATACCTTTTACAACAATATATTTTCTTCTGTGCAGCAATCCGGATTCCTTTCAGAGACATTTCACATAGGACGTGGATGCAGGCAGGGAGACCCCCTCTCACCTTATTTGTTCATTCTATGCTCCGAAATACTGGCTCTGCTTGTCCGCGAGAACGAAAATATCAAAGGAATACGAATTGGAAATGTAGAGTACAAAATTTCTCAATTTGCCGATGATACAACTCTTTTGTTAGATGGTTCCGATGCCTCTCTCAGATCGTGTTTGGAAACACTTGAATGGTACGGTAGAATGTCGGGTCTAAAGGTTAATAGAGATAAAACGAAAATTTTCTGTCTAGGACGTTAAAAAAAACCACCTGATAAATCTTCTCTAGTCTACAATTTAGACTGGTCACAGGACAACTTCAAATTGCTGGGGGTCACATTCACTTTGGGGATGAAAGATATGGTGGAGATTAATTATACTGAAAAAATTAAAGAAATTCAAAATTTATTAGGAAACTGGTCAAAAAGATCATTAACAACTTTAGGTAAAATAACTATAGTGAAAACATTAGCGATTCCTAAACTGAATCATTTGCTTTTTACTCTACCAGATCCACCCCAGAAAACTCTTAAAACCATTAAAAATATATTATACAAATTCATCTGGGGTGGAAATGATAGAGTGAAAAGAATACAACTTTCACAAGGATATAACAAGGGGGGGAGTGAAAATGGTTGATTTGGATGAATTTGTAAAATCCATTAAAATCTCCTGTTTTCGTAGAATGGTTCAACACCCGTCTCCCAGTAAACACATTCTGTATTATAATCTAAATGTTTCATACTGCTTGGAAGATTGTGGCCCCCAGCAAATAGCAACGTTAGGTAAATCAATTGGTAATGATTTTTGGAAAGATGTCTTGATGGCTTGGTGTGAGTTTATGAAGAAACTTAAAATAACAAGCATTGATCAGGCAATGTCGCAGTCGATATGGTTTAATGATAACATAAAGGTTGGTTATAAACCAGTTTTCTATAAAAAGTGGTATCAAAGGGGTATACGTTTCATAAATGACCTTTTCGATCAAAATGGTATATTCTATACACTGGAAGAGTTAGAACAAATATATGAAATAAAAATCAATTTCTTGCAGTATTCTGGAATAAAGAATGCGGTAAAATTGTTCGTAGAATGTTTTGGGCCCGTATACACGAAACTGCCCTACCCTATAAGACCTTTCTTTATTGAAGTTTTAACGAAATATGATAAAGGGACGAAACCTTTCTATGGAATACTGGTTACATCGAAATATAGAAAACCAACCAGCGAAAAGAAATGGGAGTCTGTTTTAAGTATCGACGACCAAGAATGGGATAAAATACACACCTTGCCATTCAAATGTACAAAGGATGTAAGTCTGAGATGGTTTCAATATCGTCTAACCAACAGAATTTTAGCTACCAACTCCTTTCTGCATAAAGTACAGATAAAAGATTCTGATCTGTGTGATTTCTGCGGAAAGGAAAGGGAAACACTTAGTCATCTATTTTTTGCTTGTCCTGTGGTGAAAGATTTTTGGCATAATTTTTTCCTTTGGATCTCTGAATACGTAGAAAGTATTAGAATTGTGAATGTAACCTGCAAACTGATTATATTCGGAGGTTTGTATAACGACAATGTATTTAACACAATTTTGCTGTTAGCAAAACGATATGTATATCAGAGTAAACTTAAAAAAGTGATGCCAAATATAAATACCATGAAGAAACTTTTATCAAAATATTACGAAACTGAAAAGGTTAGCTACTTTATTGAGTGTAAATATGATGCCTTCCGTGACAGGTGGTCTAGATGATTATTACTGCTACGATGATGTTTATCTTTTTCTATATTATTTAGTTTGTTGTGTACTCGCAAATATTCAAAATTTTATCTGCTCCTCTTTGTTTGTCTATAAAAAGAAAACAGGTATGGAAACTCTATCAATCAAAATACACCTTTCGTTATTGAGAATCTTTAAAAAAAACAACAAAATTTATGAGGAATTTTGAATCTCAAAGAGCTGTAAATGATTTGCATGTTTCCTATAAATTATGTAAAATGGTGTACATATAATACGATATTGTCATACCTGAATAAAAAACATATTAAAAAAAAAAAAAAAAAAATTTCAATACGGTGAAGCCATTAGTTCCATTTTCTGTCATCAAGAGCCGCTGTATTTTAACATGGATTAAATAACATAATCTCTATTTGAGAGACGACCATTCGAAATTGTGACTCCAGTTTGTCGACGCCTCTGAAGTGATCGAACCTGTTGTCTTGTAGTCGATTTTCCTGTCATGAAATTTCACATATATTTGACTGATTGCTTAGCTATTTCACAGTAATATAGTTTATGGCATGTAGGTCTTAGTACCACGTAGAATTTTCTGATTGAAATAACTATTTGGCGGCCATCTTAGATTTACCCCCATGCGATCGTGAAAATGGTTACATGTATTGTGTAAGATATTGCCGAATATGGTAGTTTGGGAATGTCCAGTAGATGGCTGTAGATATATTATCAAGCGTCCGGTTTTCGCTGTTGCGGTTATATCTCTGAAACGCTTACCTGCAAATGGATGGAATACTTTTGTAACATAATCCTATGGTGGATTGTTATGAAGTGGTCAGTTTTCGTTACTTTGGTTATATTTCTAAAACATATATGTAAATTTATGGAATTTGCATAATTTTACTTGTAATAGCTATATCTCAACACAGAATGAAGAAACGGGTATAGAACTTGCACCAAGTCTCTTCTACAGATATGATGAATCTAATGATGACAGGTTATTGTAAACGGTCCATTGCTGAGCGCAGGAGGACGGGGTATTATTCCTGTCTGGTGGTCAGCTATCCGTCAACCAGGGATGGATCATCAATCATATATGCTTGGCAATCATTCCATGGTGGGGACTACACGTTGAATCAAATTCCTCAAGGGAGACCGTTATTTCTCTCTGCCGGTCATCATTTTTTGGGATATAAACCATTCCTAGAGGTCAAACCGTCATTCATATATGCTGGACAGTTACACCTTACAACAGACAACCATACCTGTGTGGCGAGGGGTCATTCCTGAGAGACTATTATTCCTGGAACAGGTATGGGGGAGGAGACGCTGTCATTCCTGGGGTGGCGGGGGCGTCATTCTTATTTCCTGGACATTGACAAATTTCGCAAAAATACAGCACGAAGTTGGTAACTTGTAATCATGAACGACACACTAACTTTCTTTCGGACGACGGCTAATTACTAAATGTCGAACCTGACGCTAGTCCCACTTGGTATTCGCTGAAATCGTCATCCTTGCTTTAGAACAGCGACCCTCATAGCAAAATGCAGAAAAGATGACGCCATCATGTAGGCCATACTTTGATTAGTGGATATATCAGAGATTTAGTCCAACATCATGTTTGATATATTTCTGCATCGAATAATTACTGGTCCACTCTTGTGAAACTAAGCGTCAACATACTCGTTATCACTTTATTAGAGTGACAGATTCGCCTGCTATTGTCACTACGCAGTTGTGACATATCTGGCGATCTGCCAACTGCTGACGCAATTGTCGCAATTGCGACATTTGTGTCATCAGTAGTTGCTACAAGGCATGGGGCGATATTCCAACTCGCTGGAACAAAACCCTTCAGACATGAAAGGGGCATATGTCTCAGTGAAAACATGAGAACAATAAACATGAAAGGAGCCTAAACTTACAAGGAGGTATGCTAACAAGCTACAACAAAGTCAAAGAATCTCGAAAAAATACATATACCTTGATGGAAGGTTGAAAATATGCATGTACCTCCATCACCTTGAAGAGTGAGGATAATAGGATGTTTTCAGGTTTGGAAGAGGCATGATACAGGTGTGGAAGAGGTACATGTCACACATGACGCATGTACTTATATGTACCTTCATGTACCTCAATTCGTATGGCTTGTCAGCTAAACACTAAGCCACAAGTGCTTGTGCATAAGTAACATGACTGAGCAAGTCCAGTAACGTGCTCTCCAGATTGCCTGTTTTCCTGATCGACTGCATTCACGCACCGTGTAAGGAAGAATTGAGAATTCATCTCCCTCTGTTCAAATCTTGAACACGTCATAGGATTTACCAAAAGATGATAGGTCTCTGAATGCCTTTTTCATCATGTAAGCCATACAAATATATCAGCATTGAGTCTTATCAATTATACTCGCGATAGAATGAGTTGTCGTTCTTTAGTCACGTGGGTGCTTCGCCTCGTGTTCAATTTTCTTTTCTACAACTCCAAGGGCACATCTATGGAGGGGACAGAAAAAAAAACTGTATCCACGTCAAAAAAGTAATGTCATAAAATGAAATATAAAATAAACGAATGTGGACTATGTAATTAGAGTATCTTAGGTGTATCAAATAGACCACGCATCATCTATTCATGTGATTTGTGAGCGTATACATTTAAGTTGGAGTATTACCCCTCTCCAGGCACACGTTGCAAATTAGCAACAGCTTATTAGCCAATCAGATATTTATCCATGAATATGGTTTTTCATGTTATA
Organism: Hanleya hanleyi; assembly: GCA_036873755.1. Lineage (NCBI taxonomy): Eukaryota > Metazoa > Mollusca > Polyplacophora > Lepidopleurida > Hanleyidae > Hanleya > Hanleya hanleyi. Next base: position 87,215 of record JAVTVY010042188.1, read on the forward strand.
TGTATTTAGGTAACACTGAAGGACACTGTTGCACTTTTGCAACCTAGAGTTCATACCCAGCTCACCAGGTGGCGTAGTTAGCATCCTTTCAATATGGCAGCTTCCATGTGAGAAGAAATCTGGTTGTGCAGTTGCCGAAGTAAGGTAAATATCACAAGAACCCTCTGTCATAATCAATATTGTATCGCATAGGTAATAAGAGGAATTAGTATAGATACAGTAGATGCTGTATATTAAGTAAAATTGTTCATAGTTATTTTCCCAGAAATTGTTTTTTTCTGTTGTTGCGAATTTGCAACGTTTGAGCTCAGGTGTCCTATTTGTGTTGATGTAGTTGTTGCATATTTGCAACATTTGCCCAGTTGTACGGACTGAATTTTTTTTGATTTCTTTGAACAAACATATTATAAATGTATATTTCTTTTCTCCGTGTTCTATTTATTACTTTGGGGTATTTTGGCATTACATAAGCTTCAAATAGAGATGTTTCGCCACATTACTGCTGAAGAAGTTATCTTATGAATTATGAATGCTCATATATAAATGAAACAACCCTGGTCTCATTGTAAAACATCAAATACATAAATAAAGGAAAAAAATAAAATAAATAAATTAGAACAATTAGTAAATCAGCCAAAAAAGCTTTGATTACTTTATCTATACATTAGTTTATGTCCATGTTATGTGGTGCCAAAAAGGTGAATCATCCTAACCCTAACTGCTGTAAAGGGAGATTTTGATCCCACACATCACGAATTTCAGACCTGTTTCGTCTTTATAGCAACTTTCATATCAAATGACTTATTTATAAAGACATAGAAAACTGTATTTTTCATTTTTGGAGATGATTAAAACTTGTTGCCTTTGATGTATAGCTGACCTTTATGGCTAACGTTGCAAATTTGCAACGCTCCCAGAATCCTTTGCGGGCAGCAGGTGAAAAAAAATAATTGTGAAATTGATTATATTTGGCCAAGGGGATCATTTTCTCATAATATCAGATTTTTCCTTCCGGTAGAATTAATTCGGCCCTGAGAGGGTTAATATGTATCTAAAATCAGACATTATCACCACATGCCGTGCTATGTTACAGGCCTGTTTTGTATGTGTTAAACAAGAAAGTTAAATGGGGTCAGGCGTAAGGTTTGATATTTTTCAATATCGATGCGTGCTTATGCGAAATGAAAATAATACCATAAATATACATTCATTATTTCCGGGAAAACGCGTAAAAAGCATAACCAGCAACCTAGGGCCTCTGAGCTTCCGGGGCCTAGGTGATCCCTGGGCCCTCGCCTATTGGGCTGTGAGGATTCTCTTATTTTATCTTTGTGTAAATGAATCGTATCGGTATCATATTGCTTTCTAATGTTCCATGACGTAAAGGCCATTCTTTTTTGTGTGTTAAACAGAACTAGAAAGTCAAATGGATTCAGGCATGAGGTGTGATTTTTTTCAATATCGATGCGTGCCTATAAATGCGAAAAAACGTGAAAATAGAACCATAAATCTGCATACATTATGTTCAGATTTATTTCCGGGAAAATGGTTAGAACGCATCTCCGGAGATCTAGCCTCCGAGGCCTAGGCGGCCCCTGGACCCTCGTCTGTTGGATTATGCTATTCCACCCACCCTATGAATTTTCGCTGGCTCCGCCCTTGAATTTGTCTACTTTGAAGCTGAGACAGTCATCATTTGTCCCATGTAGATGGCATTGCGCAGAAGACTTTTCACTTAGCTATAAATGATATCAACGATTCATATTAGAAATGGTCAAATCAGAGATAGTGGCACTGTTTTGCTGCTATATTCCAGCATGGTCTCAATGTTCGTAGATGCTACCTCCATGGATGGTATGTATTGCAACAACTATACAGACCTTGAATTTGTCTACTTTGAAGCTGAGACAGTCATCATTTGTCCCATGTAGATGGCATTGCGCAGAAGACTTTTCACTTAGCTATAAATGATATCAACGATTCATATTAGAAATGGTCAAATCAGAGATAGTGGCACTGTTTTGCTGCTATATTCCAGCATGGTCTCAATGTTCGTAGATGCTACCTCCATGGATGGTATGTATTGCAACAACTATACAGACTGTTTTGAGGTAACGTCGCTGTACGGGACACTAGAATCCCCCGCTCCTGAACTCAAGATGAACACATCAAAGGTATGCGGCTTGTATGCGGTATCAAAGCGTGACTGAGATACATCATTCTCTAGATAAAACATTTTCGACGAAAATCATGTGAATAGAGAATAGTGATCAGCGATACAGATTTGATATATGGAACATTATGATGTGTGACCAGCATCACTGAAAACTGTCGACCTCTTCTCTCTTGCAGGAAACTAGTCTGTTTATGTAAACTTTGTTGTTATTTTTGTCTTTTTTTACGAGGGAGAAATGTTCACCGAGATATCTGTTTTATGATCGGGATTTGGTTGCATGGTATCCGGGAGTTTCAAATAGCAAGTTTGGTGCTGGAGAACCGATCTCTTTTTGTCCCCCGCCGCAATGCGGCCGGGGACTTTAAAATGGTTCTTGATTCTTTGTGTCCGTGTATGTCGGTGGATGTCTGTTTGAATTTTCCGCAAGCGATAACTTCCAAACTCTTTGTTGGATTCTTTCGAAATTCGGCATATGCATTCCTTGCGACAAAACGCCAGTTGGTATTGCATTTCAGCAACATCTGCCTGAAGGTGGCGCCACTAGGTCAAAATGGTTCTTGCCTCTTTGTGTCCGTGTATGTCCGTGGATGTCTGTTTGAATTTTCCGCAAGCGATAACTTCCAAACTCTTTGTTGGATTCTTTCGAAATTCGGCATATGCATTCCTTGCGACAAAACGCCAGTTGGTATTGCATTTCAGCAACATCTGCCTGAAGGTGGCGCCACTAGGCCAAAATGGTTCTTGCCTCTTTGTGTCCGTGTATGTCCGTGGATGTATGTTTGAATTTTCCACAAGCGATACATGTAACTTCCAAACGCTTTGTTGGATTCATCCGAAATTCGGCATATGCATTCCTTGCGACAAGACGCCAGTTGGTATTGCATTCCAGCAACATCTGCCTGAAAGTGGCGCCACTGGGTCAAAATGGGTCTTGCTTCTTTGTGTCCGTGGATGTCCGTTTAAACTTTTCGCAAGTGATAACGTCCAAACACTTTGTCCGATTCTCCCGAAATTTGGCAAACACATTCCTTGTGACAAGACATCTGCTGATATTGCATTCCAGCAACATCTGCCTGAAGGTGTCGCCACTGGATCTAGCTTCTTCATGTCCGTTCCTGTCCGTGGATGTCGGTTCAAATTCTTTGCAAGCGATAACTTCCAGAAAAGTGATGCTTTTGTCATATTTCTCCAAAATTTCTGCTTTTCCGCGATGAAAAGCGGGCAAAAAGTGTTTTATTCCACACCACATTAATATTTACTAGTTTATCATGCAGTTTTTGCGGAGAAAATTGCATAAATAAAAAATTCGGAAAATCTGAATGAAAAATCGACCAAAAAATGACGTTGGATTTTTTTTACACTTTCTGCTAGAGCTTGACCCAAGGGTATAGTGTGGTAATGCCATCTTGGATTTTTTTTACACTTTCTGCTAGAGCTTGACCCAAGGGTATAGTGTGGTAAGTTTCAATCCCCTAGCTGAAGGAGTAAGAAAAATACTTAGTGGGGGGGGGGGGGAGCAGGCCACAACAGGTCCCAAAAAGCCCAGGCCAGATAGGGTTAAAACATGTCCTCGTCCATAACCCAAAGGCCTGATACATATCACAGCATTAGCACCAAATTCAAGAAGAAAAAAAAGTATGTATGAAAATGCAAGAGAGGAGATGTCAATAGTTTCCGGCAATGATGCCGGCAAGACATCATGAGGTTCCAAAAGTATCAAATCCACAAAGGATCAATATAATTTTCGCTGTAAAGTCGTTATCTAGAGTATGATGTATCTTTCACGTAACTGGGGCACACGTGTGGTTCCTGGATGTGAAAAGGAACAGGACCCTACCCGTGTGGTTTCCGGGTGTGAAAAGGAATAGGAACCAAACGTCGTGATATGACTGGGATCGTGTTGAAAGCGATGTTAAATCATATTCATTCACTCACTCACCCTGTCACGCTTTGCTTGTGACTGTTCATATGAACATCATGAGCATCTTAAAATACATGGGTGCATATGGTCCCTAGCCACGGGTTAAGGCGAAATTACGAACGTAACACCATAAATCGTTCACGCAACGCTCGTATTTTTGTCCCCCGCCGCAACGCGGCCGGGGACTTTAAAATGGTTCTTGCTTCTATGTGTCCGTGCATGCACGGACATGTCCGTGCAAATACTTCGTAAGCAATAACTTCTAAATGCTCTGTCGGATTCCTCCGAAATTTGGCATCTGCATTCTTTGCGACAAGACGTCTCTTGGTATTACGTTTCAGCAAGATCTGCCTGTAGGTGGCGCCACTGGGGTCTTGCTTCTATGTGTCCGTGCATACACGGACATGTCCGTGCAAATACTTCGTAAGCAATAACTTCTAAATGCTTTGTCGGATTCCTCGGAAATTTGGCATCTGCATTCTTTGCGACAAGACGTCTCTTGGTATTACGTTTCAGCAAGATCCGCCTGTAGGTGGCGCCACTGGATCTTGTACCAATCTTTAGTGCATGTCCGTGCAAATACTTCGTAAGCGATAACTCCTAAATGCTTTGTCGGATTCCTCCGAAATTTGGCATCTGCATTCTTTGCGACAAGACGTCTGTTGGTATTACGTTTCAGCAAGATCCGCCTGTAGGTGGCGCCACTGGGTCTTGTTCCAATATTTAGTGCATGTCCGTGCAAATACTGCGTAAGCGATAACTCCTAAATGCTTTGTCGGATTCCTCCGAAATTTGGCATCTGCATTCTTTGCGACAAGACGTCGCTGGTATTACGTTTCAGCAAGATCCGCCTGTAGGTGGCGCCACTGGGTCTTGTTCCAATCTTTAATGCATGTCCGTTCATGTTTGTTCAAATCCTTCGCGAGCGATAACTTTCGAACAATTTGTCAGATTTCTTCGAAATTTGGTAAATGCATTCCCTGCGACAAAACACCGTTGGTGATGCGTTTCAGCAAAATCCACCCGGAGGTGGCGCCACTAGAGTTCATTCCATTATTCCATGCTGCAAGTGATAACTTTCTGGATAACATGAGAAACGTTGCGGCTCATCGGATTCTTCTCAAATTTGGCATGCATTTACCATGACAGGAGCTGTTGCTTGGGATTGCCTTTAGCTCACTTGCACTCACAGGTGGCGCCACCTGGTGGCAACATCACAAATTCGTTTCCGGGTAATAACTTGAGAACTGACCTGTGACCATCGGATTCTTCTCAAATTTTGTAAGAATGTACCGTGACATAAGATGTCGCTTGATAATGCATTTCACTGACTTGCGCCTAGAGGCGGCGTCACCTGATATCAAAATCTAAATTTGGTTTCTGGGCAATAACTTGAGGACCCTCATCGGATTCTTCTCAAATTTGGTATGCAAATGTCCCCACGATACCATGTTCCTTGGGATTGTATTTTTCCCGCTTCTGCCTACAGGTGGCGTCTCCTGGTGGAAAAATTTGTTTCCGGGCAATAATTTGGCAACTGCTCATCAGATTATTCTCAAATTTTGTATTCATATGTGACCCGCCCCAAATAACATGAGCACCGGTGGGCATCTAGTACCGGCAATAACTTGAGGACCCCTCTTCAGAGTCTCAAAGTTCATATGCCGATACCATGACATGAGATGTCATTTGGGATTGTGTTTTGCCTGCTTGCACCTACATGTACAGGTGGTGACTCCTTGTGGCAAAGTCTAAATTTGGTTTCTGGGCAATAGGTTGAGGATGCCTTCATATTCTTGTCAAATTTAGTTTGCAGATAATATGCCATGAGTTGTCTCTTGGGGTTGCATTTCGGTTACATAATTTTCATGCTACATGGTAAAGAAAATATATTACAGTAGCAATCAACATTCAGTCAGCCATTCGGAGTTGATCTCAAAACCTGGGAAGGTGGAAAGACCCCTCTGCTTCTTACGCCTGTGAAGTAGCTGTTGCCATCCTCATGAATATCTTCTGAAACCGACAGCGCTTATAAATATTGCTGCCATTTTGGCGGGGGACCTAGCATCCTCTGGCTGCTTGTGCTATCAGCATTGGATATGTATCGCCAAGTTTAAGAAACTTTCACTGGAAGCGCTTGAAGGTATAGTCCTGTTTTATAAGACTCTGCAATAATGTACACAGATTTTTAGCCCACCATCACCAGATGGTGGGCTGTTCAAATCGCTTTTCGTCCGTCGTCCGTCCGTCCGTCCGTCCGTCCGTAAACAATTCTTGTTATCGCGATTTCTCAGGAACTACTTTATGGATCTTTCTCAAATTTGGTACACAGATTCCCCTTGGGGTCTAGTTGTGCAAGATACCTTTTTCGGTCCGATTCGAAAATCCAATAGGGCCGCAAGGCGGCCATCTTGGATTTTTCCATGAAACCTTGTTATCGCGATTTCTCAGGAAGTACTGCATGGATCTTTCTCAAATTTGGTACACTGGTTCCCCTTGGGGTCTAGTTGTGCAAGATTCCTTTTCTGGTCCGATTCGAAAATCCAATATGGCCACCAGGCAGCCATCTTGGATTTCACCATGAAACTTTGTTATCGTGATTTCTCAGGACTTGATGGATCTTTCTCAAATTTGATACACAGGTTCCCCTTGGGGTCTAGTTGTGCAAGATAAATTTTTCGGTCCGATTCGAAAATCCAATATGGCCACCAGGCGGCCATCTTGGATTTCCCCATGAAACCTTGTTATCGCGATTTACCAGGAACTACTGCATGGATCTTTCTCAAATTTGGTACACAGGTTCCCCTTGGGGTCTAGTTGTGCAAGATACCTTTTCAGGTACGATTCGAAAATCCAATATGGCCACCAGGCGGCCATCTTGGATTTCCCCATGAAACCTTGTTATCGCGATTTATCAGGAACTACTGCATGGATCTTTCTCAAATTTGGTACACAGGTTCCCCTTGGGGTCTAGTTGTGCAAGATACCTTTTCAGGTACGATTCGAAAATCCAATATGGCCACCAGGCGGCCATCTTGGATTTCCCCATGTAACTTTGTTATTGTGATTTCTCAGGAACTACTGCAAGGATCTTTCTCAAATTTGGTACACAGGTTCCCCTTGGGTTCTAGTTGTGCAAGATACCTTTTTCGGTCCGATTCGAAAATCCAATATGGCCAACAGGCGGCCATCTTGGATTTCCCCATGAAACCTTGTTATTGCAATTTCTCAGGAACTACTGCATGGATCTTTCTCAAATTTGATCCACAGGTTTCCCTAGGGGTCTAGTTGTGCAGGATATCTTTTCTGGTCCGATTCGAAAATCCACTATGGCCACCAGGTAACCATCTTGGATTTCCCCATGAAACTTTGTTATCGTGATTTCTCAGAAAGTACTTCATGGATCTTTCTCAAATTTGGTACACAGGTTTCCCCTGGGATCTAGTTGTGCAACATACCGCTTTCGGTCCGATTCGAAAATGCAATATGGCCACCAGGCGGCCATTTTGAATTTCCCCATGCAATTTTGTTATCGTGAATTCTCAGGAACTACGGCATGGATCTGTGTCAAATTTGGTACACAGGTTCCCCTTGTGGTCTAGTTGTGCAAGATACCTTTCCTGGTCCGATTCCAAAATCCAATATGGCCACCAGGTGACCATCTTGGATTTCCCCATGAAACTTTATCGTGAATTCTCAGGAACTACTGCTTGGATCTTTCTCAAATTTGGTACACAGGTTCCCCTTGGGGTCTAGTTGTGCAGGATACCTGTTTTGGTCCGATTCGAAAATCGAATATAGCCGCCAGGTGGCCATCTTGAATTTCCCCTTGAAACATTGTTATCGTGAATTCTCAGGAAATAATTCACGGATCTTTCTGAAATTTGGTCCCACATGGGGCCTAGTTGTGCAAGATACCTTTTTTGGTCCGATTCGAAAATCCAAGTTACGCTTCAAATTAATACGGTATTCCCGAGTTGTGATGTTACATCACAAGAGTAAGCGGATCAAACGGTGGGGCATATTCTATATATTGACTATAGAGAATATCCATACCTTCACCTTCTATATCAAGGAGTTCAAATGATTCCGAATTAAAATGTATTTCTTCAAATTTTAAATCAGTTTACTCTAGTCCATGACATTGCAAGTGAATTTCCCCACGGTTTCGTCTGCCGACGGGTCGGCTACACGAAGGGACGTCACTCTTGTGACACAACGTCACAACTCGACAACTGTAGTAGACTACTGCGTGTTTTGATCCAAGGGAGATAATCAGGATTCAGACACTTTCAAAGTTTCAACATTACTGCACAGACCGGATCCCTTCAGTATTAAGTTTTGTACCATCTTACTATTTTCGAGCATGGTATCTTAAAAGAGAGAACTCAACTAGCCCAGTAAACAGAACAGAATTAGCATTCGTTCCTAATTATAAAATCTTAAGTATGTTTCATAGCTCATGCGAAAGTGTCAAAGACATCTGTCTTCGCTTCCAGTACCCAATGACGACATATGTGAAAAAAAAATACTACAAAACGAAGATGGAGGATCCTCTGGACATCCACTTTCAGACTAACTTTGCTCAGTTCACTTGTACTATAACAACCGACATCAAGTACAGTTTCTAGAAATCTTGAAACTCCTGAAACTTAGAAAGATAATATCTTGGTGTTTTCCAGTGTCCCGTTTTCGATCTTTTTCACTGAAATTCGAAATTCTGCAAACAAAATTACGAATCATTCGTTTGTTCTTCAGTAGTAACAATGGACAAAAAGATCCTCTTGTCATTAGCTTACAATTATCGGACAATGATGGGCGCCAAGATCCTTCAGGATCTCTCGTTTCTACTTTTTAGGGAGCCAAACAAAGTTCATGTGAATGAAGTTTTTTCTTGTGCCTCTCATGCTTATTGGAATGTAAAATCTGCATTAAATACAGATATATGCAGTGCTTTTTCACTTCACTCTATCGTGTTTTTTTCTGCCTTTTTTGTTTGGTTTTGTGCCGTGCGCGTGCATTTTTTTTTTTTTTTATTTTTTGCTGAAAATATTGGGGGGGGGGGCATGCCCCCCCTGTTTCGCCGTCCCTGCAGCAGCAATCGACATTCAGTCAGCCATTCTGAGTTGATCTTAAAACTTGGGGAGGCAGAAAGACCCTTCCGCATCCAACGCCTATGAAGTAGCAGTTGCCTTCTTCCTGTATATCCTCTGAGACCAACAATGCTAAAAATTATTGCTGCCATTTCGGCGGGGAGACCTAGCATCCTCTGGCTGCTTGTTATTGTTAAATTCGCAACTGAGAGCTTTATGAACCCGAAACAGATATTGCCAGGATATAAACATGATAAAATAGCCTCAATTTGCGTACCTTCAATGCATCCTTTTGTGTAGAGATCACATGATGGCCAGTAAACAGTATTGTAGACTAAGGAAGGGTCTTTTGTTATGTAATGTGCACATGTTCTTTTAAAGCCGCTGCAGTAAGCTGTAGCCCAACACGTGGAGTTAGTGGCGCACCAGTTGGTGCAGATTTCGGGATCCTCGCTGCTCACAATTGCGGGCTCAATTCCAGGGACAAATAATGTGCGGACGACACGGTTGTCTGTTGGTCCCAGGTATTCACAAGGGATTTCTGAAATCACATAATAATGGAACAGGTTTATAAATACTGAAATTCACGGGAGTTTTACCTATGGTCCGAAATATAGCTCAGACTATACGAGCAACTCTCAACGTTTGAGAGCTCGTGGGTTCGATTCTCGCTGACGGTCAAATTTCCAACACCAAATGAAAAATCCCAGAGCTCTCACCAGAACACAGTAAAACACAGTTTTTGCTAACCCGCAAACTTCCTTAGAGTTAGAATGTATAACACAAATACAGCCCCAAATTTGGCTGTTTGGTAGTTTGAAGCATGAAAAATATCACCTTCATAGTCAAATCTACGAAGCAAATTTCTGATGAAATATACAGCAAAATACAATGTAAAATATAGAGCAGGATTCCTCAACACTTCATTGAGGTCCAATGAGCAGTTAAAATGGCTTATTATCAACAAATAATGTACAACTTCCATTCAAAGTCCAACCACCTGTCTGATGGAATTTGTTATCACAACAATGAGGAGGTCATATCGGTCTCTTCCATGTGCGAAGAACTACTTTTCTCTGAGGTGGTGAAGTGTCATTGTAAAGGTTTGATGATAGGTTATTTTTCTACTCACTGCAAAAAAAAACAGAAAGTGGCAGAGGTCAATGGTACTTTCTTCACAGTTGTTGGGATTGTATTTGCAAACTGCAGTCAGACCGATGGGTGGATGGAAATTATACATTATATGTTCATACTAAGCCATTTTAACTGCACGTCGGACCCCATTGAAGTGTTGAGGCATCTTCCTATATATTTTACATTGTATTTTGTAGTAGAATTCACCAGAAATTTGCTTCGTATATTTGACTATGAAAGTGATATTTTTCATTTTCAAACTATACATGTGGCATGACCCGGAGCCAAATTTGGGGCTGTGTTTGTGTTGAGGGTGAATAAAAACTGTGTTTTACCGCGTTATAGTGCGAGACCTTGAATCGGATTTTTTTGACTGTCAGGAAGATTGGGTCAAATTGACCAGATATTTTGGGGTATATAGACGTGACGGACCTAAAGAGTGTGGGTCAAATTCCATTTTGACCCCCAAAAATTGGGTCGTTTTGACCCAAATATTTTGGGTAGGGCTACGTCCTTTTGACTCAACTATTTTGGACAATACTATAGAAAACATCTTCCATTACTTAGAGGTGGTAGTCGTAAATGTGATTACCCTTGGTTGCCGTAGCCGCTTCGAACGCAGTTTTTCAATACTCAGTCAAAAAATCTCCAATTGACAGCAACATACACTTCTTGAATTAAGTCCAGAAGATACGATAAAGATAAATCTAAAGCACTAGAAGTTATTTGTGACGAGATAATGAAATGGTGACCTACAAGTCAGAAAACGGAACTTGTTTCGATTCAGAAAGTCACCATTTTAGGGTTTTTTGTCTAGAAAATATGTGCACTCCCCCAACGGAAAGGTCTGTAATTTGCGGAATTTCATATGGATTTTTTGCCTTTTTTGAACGAAAACAAAACTAAATTCCACGTGAAATTCCAGACTGTTCCATATTCATTGCACATATTTTCTGGACTTGTAGATATTTGACTGTTTATCATATTTTCCCCCCGACTCAATTTCTGAAATGTGTTGGTATCAGCTGGAGTTTTTATGACAGGCAATTGATCAATTATTTTATACATAATTGTGTTTACGGATAGTACACGTGAAATTAGGCACTATATTGGGATAGTTGATATCAAAATCAAAATTTTGATATATGATATGTGTATCCAAACGTAGTGCATGTACCAAATTCCACACTACATATTCTTTCAAAAGTCAAAATGGCCTCTACGGTCGGCCACAGTTAGAGCTGCAATCATAGCTTGGTCGGCACAACCTTACTGAAAATTGGTTCCTCGGTTTTTATATATGTGGAGTACTGAGAGCACAATTTTGCATTAGCAACCATTCACTCTACACAACCGAACCCCTTCCCACCGAAACGGTTCTACAGATAACGTCTTTAAACTCCAGGCCACGTATGCATACCTGACGGTACCTCACACAGGAAGCCATGTTTGTGGCTGCAGTTGGCGGTTCGCCATGTAGCTGTCTGGTTTATGGAGAGGACACACGGGGACACAGATGACGATCCAGTGAGATTAAACCAGCTTGTATCATTCCCCAATATCTCACACGAGTTTGTCCATCTGAAGAGCTGAGCGGGTGGATTAATGTCGTATAATCCAATCCAAAACGTGTAACTCTCCGAACTGAAAAAGCCAAGGCGAGAACATGTAGATGTGCCTGGTACATAAAACTCAACGTGTTCCCAGTGGCGTCGTTAGAGGGGGTCCATGGGTGCGAAAGACCCCCTCCCAGCGCCCAGCTGTATGTTATTTTTTCTATGCTGGACAACACAGTGCTGGGCTCTAATAAGTAAGCATAGGAAACGACCCACTCTCAATAAATTCCGGCGACGCCCATGGTTCCGATAGTCATTTTGCGCTCATGTGGGAAGGGTGGATGGATTTACTTGGGCACTCCATCGTGGTACGATGGGCACTGGTCATGCAGAACATGCCGTGCAGCCCGTTCCCCCACACCTCCCTAAACATGGTCCCTTGTACCAGTGCCACATACTGGCAACCTCTCCTCTATTGTCCTTGACTAATCTACTCTATCTCGTCGGCCCATAAACTCACGTCGTCAGCTCGATACTATTCCTCTCCCACATTCATATCGGCCCCAATTACAACATCAGTGGACACAGAGATGAAGTCCACGATTAAACCCATATGCCCACAATTTTTCTATCCCATATCATACAGATTTCTCCCTCGACCTGTACACATGTAAGGAACATAAAGAATTTGTATTACCTTCTACTGGTCATGCCAATCACACTCTACTGGTCATGCCAATCACACTCTACTGGTCATGCCAATCCTGCCGTGCAACCCGTTCTCCCACATCTTTTTACACCTGCATTCATCCCTTGTATCCGTAGACAATATCAACCGCCCATACATTGTTTAATTTGTCCAAGAAAATTATTTCAGATATAGAGAAATATATGTAACACGTTAAATCAGTACATGTTGTACTATTTTATCATAGCACACCGGTATCAATTAAATGATCATTTAATGTTGTGTCCATATAAACTAATTCGTACACAATATAAATGCAGATGTGGTACCACTGGATATTCAGGCACACATACTACAGAAACTCTGTGATTGCCTAGATTTGTTGGTATCTGTTTGTTTGTTTGTTTTTTCTCTTCTTTGTTTTCTTTTTTTCTTTTCTTCTTTCTTTCTTTCTTCTCCAATTTTCTTCACAAGCCATTGAGAATACTGGATTTTCATAAAAAATTGTTTTAAACCTGAAAGATTTGTCTTGATGCCCAGGAGTTTTTAATGTATTGGTATCAGTCTGTCTGACTCAAGTGAGAAGTCCTTTACCTTAAGTAGGGATGCCATGGTTCAGTTTGCAGTAGATTCTTTATGTAGTTGTATTTGATGTAATCGGATATCTCTATGAGGCTCCCTCCTTCTGACAGGCAGATATTCCTGGCGACGGGCCACGTGACCTGATTTGTGTACATCACTAAATCTGTCTCTGTTAAGGCCATGAAGTCCGAATTCACACCTGAAAAAAAACGTGTAAACTATTAAGGTATGTTACTCATGGTCAGAAATACATATCACACAACAAATATTTCGCCAGGAACATGACCAGATTATCAGGTATTTTTACTTAATTCTTTAGTTCTATGTTGTGTGCCTGTTGTGTGAATCAGTTCAACACGGGTAAGTTTTCCTTGGCATTGTTTCCTTGCCAAATCTGGATAAATGATGTGTCCGTGTGGATAAGCAACAACTTTTCCTCGTCGTGGGGCCAGCGTTGCCATGAACGACGAAAGTCCACCTGGCGAGAAAATCGAGAAATTACGTTTGCTTTCACTTTCAGGAAATACCGGAAGTTGATGAGCGACATGGAAGATGCGCACGCATCCAAAAAGTGGCATTTTTTCTCGTTCGCTATCTACACGGTGAAGTTTTCTTGTTCACTTGTCAAGATTGTCAAGAAAAGCTAGCACGACCAGCTTTTGAGCAAGTGGGAATTGACGAAGAAAAGTTGTCACATTTTCCTTTCTACATGAATATTTTTTAACTTGTCATGGAAAAATCGTCATGGAAACGGTTATTGTTGGAAAGTTTATATTTTAGGGCAAGGGGGGCGAAGCCCGCGCCCTAAAATTTATCAACTTTCCCACACTAACCGTGCGTAAAATAAACATTGAGCACGCCTATGAAAACATTATTTCTATTCTATTGCACTACCCAAATTGATTATGAACAAAGATTATAACGAAAGTTGAAAACATATTTTAAACTTTGACAACCTTTCTCCCCTTTCTTGAAAAACTCGTCCACTGATGCTCCCGTCTCGCATGGTATCGTGCCAATGTCAGTGGACGAGTTTATGTGGTCTCTCAAACGGGGAGTGATACTGTCAGCTGCGTCAGCTGTGTGGAAATTACGTGGATATATGTCTATTTGTGTCGCTTTGTTAATCAGTTTCCCGATGGAAACAACAGTTAAACTTGAGAAAGAAACTTCATCTTGTAATTTATTTGTTTATTTTATTCAAACGTTAGCAAACGTCCCTTTCCTCATCCGACTTGCGAAATGGAATCTCCCAATGAACACCTGCACTTGACGCGTGTTGATTTCACATAACCGTGCTAAAACGTGTAATAAATGCACGGTTAGCTCGATGTTATTGACACAAGTGTTATAGAATGTGCGTTAATTAACGTTTTTCAGCACTCACAACCTCTTCCCCCGAATAATACACAAGGACGGAAGTATTTTATCCAATATGGCCTTTCGGGGTGGGATCTCCGCCTGGGACGATCGATTCACCAACATATAACAATGAAAACAAGTATACTCAGGGGTTGCTCAGTATACCTTGTATATCGTTCAAAGATCATTCAAACACAAACAAAGATTCTGTGTCACTATACAATGAGTTAACAGTTGAATACAGGGCCTTGATTTGAAAATAGCAAACTCGGCATGTGACCTATAGTGATGATAGTTTTCCAGTTTCTGCTATTAGTCAGAGGGTTCATTGTCTAGAATTCACCGGGTTTATTATATGCAAAATAGCATACATAGTGACCGTTCGTGTTAGTTTGTTCACCAGTTACTTGCGGACTAACCAATGGTATTGTATTGCAGAACCCCAGGAGAATAGTGTCCGATGCTTTTCTCAATACTTCCCGGTGATAGTGAACCCACTAGATCTAGCCATAATAGTTTTAATACCATATCAGCTTTTGCTTTGTCAAGTTGCAATAACCTAGGATTTAGTATTTCTGGTGCAGAAATACTAAATCCTAGCAATTACTAAACTCGTATACTTTCTGAAAGCTGTTAATTCAGATCATTTTGTGATAATTGTTTTCTGCCGATGATTGCAGCTAAATTATTTGAATTTAAATGCAGCTAATATTCATATTTTCTCGCAAATATCTTTTGGAGTTTTCCAGATTCTTACGATATACTTTTCAACCCAATAAAGCTTCCTTTGTTGAATTGAAAATGATTATAAATTAAAATAAATCTGCAAAAGTCTGCAGAATTCGATAAATTCAAATCCAAACAATCCAACCTCTTCAATTAAAAGCATCGATAATGTTGAAACCGAAGCAAAATTAAAACATCTGGGGCATGCTATATCTTTGTGTAACCTATAACTGGGATACAATATGACAATTAATATACTATATTTCAGGTGTTACATATTTAGAGTGTTATGTTTCATAATTTTACGACTCATAGTTTAAAATGTATTAAAAAGACAACCGTGGTTAACACTTGAAAGGAGTAACAAGCAAAAATAGAACGGAACGGGTGGGAGGGGGATTGAGAAGAGATTTACTTCATTTAATACCGGAGTTAAATGACTAAAATCTAGTATACATCAACTAAAATTATTATATTATTTGTTGAACATTTAAAGAATGTTAATAAACGTGTTCCAGCCACTTGAACTGATCGACACTAGGAAAGAACAAATCCAGTCACAAGTACGGATTTTGAAAGCTTAATATCAGATAGAATGAACTATTTTTCATGTTTGTTTTTCTACTAACTTATAGAGCTAGTTATGGATGTTAATATTAGACAATACAAATATTTCGAATTTTTGAACCCTGTTATGGGTTAGGAACTTTGACGTCGTATCACATGAAAAACATATCAATTGCTTCCACCATTCGTCAAGGGATTTCAACTGACAACAGAAACAGGCCAATATACGCGGAGCCAAATGTTTTGTCATCACTCATAATATTTTCAAATATAACTTGCATAAATTGTAAGCATTTTAAAGTTGGCTTTTTAAATATATTAGCTGGCTCTTTCGCTTTTGCTTTTGGTCAACTGAAGCTGAACACCAACCCAAAACGTCATATCTTGAGTCATTGCCCTTACGCATGTGTCAGCCTGCTGAATAATTTACAATGGCTCTGTTAACGAAATGGTACCTCGTCGATTCACTAATTAAGTCTAGAAAATCAACTGGTCTTTGTCCGAACTTGAACAAGTCGTGAAAACATGGCGGTTAGCCAGAGCGATGACCAAACGAAGGAGAAAGAATTTATCAGAATTCGGCCTGTATTCTTTCTATCTAGAGATATCAATACGGGTGACAAAGATGATTATTTGACGACAAGAGAAATTTATACAGAGGCTGAGGCCTATACGGAGCCTATGGCGAATCTATCCCAACACGGAGCAGGCCAGGGACTAACATTGCGTGGCCAAAGTGTGTCACTTCGTGACAAAAACCCGTTCATAACAGGGGATAAGAGCGATGGACTTCAGAAACTGAGCACGAAGTTGGTAGTGAGTGAAATTCCTCTATCGTATTCTGAAGAAGAAGTTGAAAAAACTATAGAAAAGTTGGGGTGTACAACAAGATCAAAGCTTATGTTTGAAAGGGATCGCGATGAACGCGGTCAGCTTACCAGGTGGAAGACTGGTCGAAGATTTATTTACATTGATGTCCCTAGTGAGCCCCTTCCACGATTAGTTGATGTTGGTTTATTCAGGGCAAGACTCTACCATAAAGAACAGGATCCAAAAGTAAAAACATGTGCAAACTGTCTAATTCAGGGTCACCACAAATCTGTGTGCACAAACACCGTGGTGTGCAGGGCGTGTAAAATGCCCGGCCACATGTCTCGCGATGCCTGTTGCCCCGATTTCGACCGCGTCGATGAGACAAACGAGACAAACATCAGTAAACATCAACAGGCGAGTGTCAACAAACCTCAACAGACAGCATCAGACACAGACCATGAAATCGACAGCAAAGTGTCTGCAAACGAGACAGGCGGCGAAACAAAAGACACGACGTCTGATCACAGTGGTCAATCCCCATCTAAAGAGGTTCCAAACGAGAGAGTACCGCAGACGGTTAACATGCGTGGACGTGCGGTGATAAATCCCCGCAGACTAAACATCAATCCTGGAACGATGGACGATCAACGCCCACGATCAAGTTCAACATCCGATGCTGGTCGATAGAGTGTTAACCCCGCATGGTCCAAGGATTGGTTTAAGCGGACCCACACCCCACCGACGCCTCCCGAACGACAGGAGAGAAAACAGAAAACCATGGACACTTGTGACTCCGGCTAAGTATATGTAGTATATATAATTGTATTATACAGCGTACTCTGTTGTATTATACAGCGTACTCTGTTGTAAATATTGTAAATAACTTTTAGTACATAATGTTTAGAATTGCGACAATTAGCGCCAATGGGCTTAGAAAGGATTTGAAACGGAAATCAATCTTCAGAAATCTAAGAAAAAATAATTTTGACATAATATGTGTTCAGGAGGCTCATGTTGTTAAAGAAGATGTGGAGAAATGGAAAAAGGAATGGGGGGGGGATTTATTTTGGAGTGAGGGAACTAGTGCTAGTAGAGGATTATTGACTCTAGTAAAAAATGAATTTGAAATTGTGAACGCTGAAGTAAAAATTAAAAAAGATAGACTGCTGGCACTTACTTTTGAACATGACGGGGATTTTTTTGTATTAGTAATGTATATGCACCTAATGGGGTACAAGATAAGCTGAAATTTTATGAAGAGGTGCAGAAAAAATTGAAATATTACATGTATCTTATAGAAATTGTATTATGGTAGGAGATTTTAATTCTGTTCAAAATAACTCCTTAAATAACCACTCTGAAAAGGAATGTAAAGCATTTTGCAGTATGACGACCAATTTAGAACTGAACGACACATGACGTCTATATCATGCAGAAGAAAAGGATTTTACATGGGCTAGGCACAAGCCTAATTTTATCGCCCGGCGGCTCGATTACTTTTTTACATCAGATAATTTTTTTGAAAAAATTAAAGCATGCGACATTTTGGACTGCCCTGGTAGTGATCACCGTTTTGTGTATGCAGAAATTTGCTTGGAAAAGATGAAAACAGGGCCATCCTACTGGAAGTTCAACAATGCATTATTAAGGGATCAAAATTATGTAAATGAATTAAACGACTATATTGAAAGGCTGAAATTAGAGCACACGGGCACACAGGGCGATGCCCAAGCTAAATGGGACCTATGTAAAATTAAAATTCGTGATTTCACAGTTAAATACAGTACAGAAAAGAATAGAACACCAAGGGATAAAATCAATGAAATACAGGAGAAGCTATCAGAAATGGGGAAGATAGTCAGTGATGGCCCTGATAACAGTGATGCAGTAAAAGGGATGGAAGTACTCAAACAAAAATTGGATGTATTTGCATTGGCAGAAGCAAGTGGGCTCAAGTGAGGTCTAGAATAAAATGGATAGAGGAGGGAGAACGTAACACAAAATACTTCCTAAATTTAGTGAAGGCGATATCATCAGCTAAGAGCATAACTCGTCTGAAGTCTGAATATGGCAGTATTGTTTCAGAAGCAAGTGAAATACTTAACATGCAGAGCGAATATTTTGAAAATTTGTACAAACGGGAAGTTAATTTTTCGGAAAAAAAATATCTAATGGATGAATTTGCACAAAATTTAAATATGCCTAAATTGGATGATAACCTAAAAGATATTTGTGATGCTAATTTATGCATCACTGAAATTGCATCGGCTCTTAGTGCTATGAAAAACGGATCATCCCCAGGCATAGATGGGTTAACAACAGAGTTTTATAAAGTGTTCTGGATCAAAATAAAAGAGTTGGTAATGGAATCATTTAATGAAGCATACAACAAAGGGGAATTATCGGTATTACAGAAACGAGGTGTTATTACACTACTACACAAAGGAAAAGGGCTAGGAAGGGATGAATTAGGAAACTGGCGACCAATTTCCTTAACAAACACTGACTATAAAATACTAGCAAAAGCGTTAGCCATTAGGTTACAGGGTGTTATAACAGAACTGATTAATGAAGATCAGGTTGGATACATCAAAGGACGAAACATAGCTACTGTAATCAGGCAAATTGATGATGTATGTGAATATTTAGACGAAACAAACTTGCCAGGCATTTTATTAGCAGTGGATTATAAAAAAGCATTTGACACAGTATCAAAGGAGTATATGATAGAATGTTTCAGAAAATTCGGATTTGGTGAGAAATTTGTTCGATGGGTAGAGATCCTTAACTGTAACAACAGTAGTTGTGTTACCAACTGTGGTTGGATATCAAGGTGGTTTAGTGTTGAATCCGGTATCCGCCAAGGATGTCCATTTTCTCCATTGGCCTTTATTTTAGCAGTAGAAGTGCTGGCGATCAAAATTAGACAGACATCTAGAATTATAGGTATCCAAAACACGACAAAAACATTATTAGTATCGCAATACGCAGACGATACCACACTATATTTAAGGGATGAGCATGACTTAAATGAAGCTTTAATAATAATTGAATATTTTTGCAATATTTTCAGGTCTTCAAATAAACAAAACAAAAACTGAGGGAAAAACTGAGGGAATGTGGTTGCATGAAGTATTGTAAAAGAAAAGTGGGTAAAATTAAATGTGCTTTAGATCCAAAAAGGATCAAGATTTTGGGCATTATATTTGATACCTCTCAGAGAGCCGGAGATATTGTAGAAAACTGGACTGACAGAATTGAAACAGTGAAGAAAACAATTGTAAAATGGAACAAAAGAAATCTGTCTATTATGGGAAAAATTCAGATTGTGAAAACTGAAGGCTAATCAACAGCAATGAATAAGGATTGAGCAATACATTGTGTAATAACACAGAACACTAAACGCAACAAGAAACAAGAGGAGCTGGACAAGTAAAGACTTGCCTGGCTGATGAACATTGTTTTAAAATGAATCATCTCCATAAACCTATATACACGCATACATACACAAATTATATAAGATACTGTACACACATAATATATACACATACATGTACCTGCACATAAAAACAATTCAAAAGGGACAACTGTTCACTGGACAAGTACTATTACTAAAGTATATGTACACACATTGTATCATTATATCATGTGTGCACACAATAAAAGAATCGCACTATTTAATAATTTTTTTTTGAATTTTGCATCTACATGTATTTTGCATGTATTACTTTTTTGTAACCCTGACAGTAAATGATATCCGAAATAGGTCAACTGTAAAGAGTTTGATCTGAGGAAAGAGATAAGCAAGAGAAAAAAAAAGAAAATAAAGCAAAGAAAAAATAAGGAAACAGAATGCGCAACAAAACAAAGGAGAACAGTTATGCCGCTTTTCTCTTCTCTCGGGTCGAAAAACGAAAATCCAAGAGACAAAAGAAGAAGACATTTGTTTTGAGTTATGTTATGATTACTTTTCCTGTTCAATGAGCCCAGAAGAAAAAAGAAGAAAAAAAAGAATATACTAAATAGACCGAACATTTCTAATGGCCAAATCCACCCCCTTTCCAGCCTCTTGGACTCGCAGTCCAGGAGAGTGGAAGAGGCAGAAATGGCTCACTTTAATATTTTTTTTATCGTTAGTTTGTACGCTCTTTCCAATATAAAACATAATTAATTATGGACAAAAATTATGAGAATTCACTGTCTTAATGATGCATGAGAATAAAGCAATTCTTTTTGTTAATAATGGAGATACGGAATCTCTACAGCCAGGTACAAAAAGCAACTACCACCACTGGTATTATGTACGATACTAGAGTATATGCTCATTGATTTGTAATGTCTGCCAGAGGGCCCCATTTTTTAACGAAGTCTTCCCGATTTCCCGAAGTCTTGCACTCAATATCTCTAATTTTATATATATATTGCCGTGCTCTATCGAACGATGGATTGAGTCCCCAGTATCTGCAGTTATGTATATATTTTTTTCACAAGTAATATCAGATGTTTTAGCAGGACACCGTTCTGTGGTGTACTCAGCATGATCTGTTGACTTGACAGTGCAGTGGACACAATATGGAGATCCTGAAACCAGTCCTGCACCTCTTCCCATACTCTATGAACGCATTCACAGAGCCAGAACAAGTGAAGAACTGTTTCAGTTTCTTTACCACAAAAACTACATTCGTCTGAATCGGATTTCCCCCATAGCCTCAACTTCTTATTCGTGACAATGATCCTATGTGTTATTTGGAATTGAAAATACTGTAAGCTAGAATCTGGTGTGATTTCGAATGCGTTGCTGTATATTTTAGCCCAGTCTTGGTGCTGAATATCCAGTTCCAGGTTCCATTTTTGTTCTATTTCCGTCGGTTTCACTTTTATTACTTCCAAGAGGTGCTTATCAACAAATTTCAGACATATTTGATTTGTAATTTTAGTGAACACACGGTTAGGCTGCTGTATTTTATGATTACCTTTCGTTTTTAACCATTTCTTTGTGTCACTTGGAACGTTATGAATAATTGCGTAATACAACAGAAAATCTTTCTTGTCAATATCATATTTTTGAACAAAATTTTCAAACGTCAAAAATGATCCATGTTTCCCAATTAAATCACTGATTTGTTTTACACCACTCATATGCCACTGGCTAATTGTTTTCCATTCCGAGAATGGGCAAAAATCATACAGCATGTCATCTATTCTCTCAGCTTGTAACCTATCATGTTGCATCAATTCCAGCCAAGCTGAGAGAACATCACTCCAAAAGGGTTATTAACATGTCCGATTATTTCATGTAATCCATCAGGACCTAATCTCCAGGTGTCTTTTCCAATAGGTTTTAGAATTTCTTCCATTAGCGCCGAGAAGAACGTGGAGTTTTCAGACAATCTCTTAATCCATTTAATTTTCATATACTTAGCAAACGTATGTAGGTCTATCATATTGAGTCCCCCCTCATCGATTTCACATATTAGTGTTTTTCTCTTAACTTTGTCCGCTCCCCCTCCCCATATGAATTTATACAGAATGGTGTTAATTTCTTTGAAAAATGATATAGGCGGATTCGGTAGAACAGAGAATAAATGAATCAAAAGCGGTAGGACAAAGGTTTTAATTATAGTTATTTTACCTAAGGGTGTTATATCTCGTTTAGACCAACTTCCTAAAAGTTTTTGTATTTTTGACATTTTTTCTCCGAAGTTCTCCTCCATTAGTTTTTCGTGATCATCGTAGAACCATACCCCTAATAATTTAAATCCCCCCGGATCCCAATTTATTCTATAATGAGGACAGAGTTTTACTGTATTTCCTTTTGCACTGCCAAACCAGACAGCTCTAGACTTTTCCACATTCAATCGAAGACCCGAGCAGCTGGCAAAACTATCCAAGAGACCCATGGCTGCCGCGAGAGACTTCCTAGAGCCATCTAGTCGTGTCATCAGCATATTGCTGAATTTTTATTACAGAATTCTCTCTTTTTATTCCCTTTATATTTTCCTCCCGTTTTACAGCAATGGACAAGATTTCCGCTACCATGATGAACAAGTATGGCGAGATGGGATCGCCCTGCCTACATCCTTTACCGAGCTCGAAGAAGTTCGACATAAATCCATTATTTATTACACAGCTTTTAGATTTTTCTTGAAATATTTTTATCCACCTGATCAAATTGTGTCCAAAATTAAATGAAACTAATGTTTTCTCTATGAACTGCCAAGAAACAAAATCAAAGGCCTTTTCAAAGTCAATGAGAAATAATAAACCTGGAATCTGGTGGTCGTCTGCGTAGGTCATGAGGTCAGAAATTAATCTGGTTACTTCGCCAATATATCTTCCCTTCATGAACCCCTTTTGTGTATCACTAATAATTGATGGTAGGACCTTTCTTATCTTATTGGCAATGCAACTTGAAATTATTTTATAATCTACATTTAGTAGGGATATCGGCCTCCAGTTTTTCAATAGTTTTCTGTTTTTTCCATCTTTTGGTAGGCAGGTTATGACACCCTGTTGTTGAAATGTTGAAAGCTATCCTACTGTGAAAGCATGGTTGGCAGACCGAAGAAGGAAAGGTCCAATTTCTGCCCAGAAAAATTTATAAAATTCGCAGGGAAAGCCATCTGAGCCAGGTGTTTCACCATTTTTCATGTTTGAAAGTGCCTCTTCACATTCTGTTAAGTTAATTGTATTTTCACATGTGTCTCTGTTACTTTGGCTAAGTGTTACATTATGATCGAGAAAGCGAACTTCGTCCTGGTTATTCCGATTTTCTTTATTTTCCATATATAGCGAATGATAGAACCTTTTTAATTCTTCCAAAATTGGAATACAGTCACTAATTATTGTGCCGTCAGCTTTCTCAATCTCAGTTAGCGTTTTCTTAGTATAATTCCTCTCCTCTAAACTGCAAAAATATTTTGAGTTTTTCTCGCCTTTTTCGTACCAATTGACCTTAGATCTCATTATCATACTCTCGACTTTTTGTGTCTTATTTGTTCTAATTCCTGCAATTTCTCAGCTAAGTGTACCCTTTTGTTTTCGAAAGCGGTTTGACCTATTGAATTTTCTGATAGTTCATTTTCTATCACCAAGATTTCTTTTTCTAAATCGTCTTCTCTCTTGATATCCTTTTTCTTTTTTATTACAGAGTACGGAATTGTGATACTTCTCAATCTGTTTTTTAAGAACTCAAAAAAGCTTGATCGTTGAGATTGAGAGAGACAGTAGTAGGGTCATTTTGATCACCTTCGATATGGCATTGATTTATGGTATCTCTAATCGTTTCTCTTACGAGTTGCACATACTGAGCATCTTGTAACAGGGTAACATTGAATTTCCAATAACCTGGACCACGGTCAGGAAGTTTGAAAGAGCAGGTTAGGGTTATAAAGGAGTGGTCTGATTTATATGCAATTCCTATATCTGACGTTGCCTTCAATGCCAGGATGTCGTCAGATATTAAAAAATAATCCAATCTACTTTGCTTGATTCCAGTTTTTGTCATTTTTCGCCAGGTAAATCTTATTTTTTGTAGATTTTCATTCCGCCAAATATCGACTAGGCCAAGTTCTTGTTTATACTCGAGCACATTGAGTCTTGCTTTTTGATTAGTTGTCTGTGTCAAGAGTGAAATCTTGTACAAAGTTCCAATCACCACAGCATATTAGTGTTCCGTTATCCAAGTCGGATATATTTTTGAATAGGGACGTGTAAAAGGAAGGGTTATCATCATTCGGTCCATATATATTCGCGAGAGTTAGCCTGGTGTCGTTAATGGTAATATCTGCTAGTATATATCGGCCTTCTTCGTCTATTTTAGTTTTATTGACCACTACATCAATATTGGCTTTAACAATAATCATTACGCCTGTACTTTGGGTTGTTCCATGGCTGTAAAACGGGAGATAATTATTTCCTAGCTCGTCATTCCATGTAACTTCTGTTTCTTTTGAGCCATGTGTCTCTTGTAGGCAAATAATCGAGCATTTTTTCTTTGTTAACCAGCTGAACAGGTCTGTACGTTTATGTTTATCCGAATGGAGCCCTCTGACATTCATTGACAGAAACGTCACATCACTGAATTGGGTTTTAGATATTGTGAAAAGTTATTTTTTATTTTGATTACTGTGGTGGCAGAATTGTTTTTAATGGTCAAATTGCTGAATTTGCAAGTGCTATATTGGCTTCCTAAACTAACTATGGACAATAAATGGTAAACAATAAGTGTAAAAACACAGGTAAAAAAATTACCCGATAACATTTTGGTCATTTGTGGACAGTGACTGACCATCGTTCTCTCACAAATGGTATAAGAACGTAATTTTTCCCAAAAATGGAGAGAGCCCATTGTACACGAGGAAATTTATAGATGTCGTAAAATAATATAATAATTAATAAACAAATAACAGATAATAGCGTGCGGTCCTCGTACGGATACTTACAATCTCCTGCCAAGACTATGGAGTTATAGTGCCGCAACAGTTCATGAAGATGCGTATATAGTGGCGTAAAAAACGGAATGCTACAATTAAACCGGTGTTATGGTGTTATACCAACATTCTACAACAATTATCACGCCTATGTACAACAATGTCATATCACCAACATTGTATGTACAAATGAATGTACATAAGGCATATCCTACTAGTACGCTAAAAAGGTTAGGAGGATATAGTCCCAATTTAACTATCTTTAACACATATGTCTGGAATTGGTCCTGTGGGTCATTGGAACATGCGGAAAAGAAATTAGAAGGGAGGACTATGGAATAACAAGCATGTGATGAGTGGCAACGAAGTTATTTACTACAAGGACTGGGTTAAAGGTGGTCTTATACGTGTAAAGGACGTTATTAAAAATGGAAACTTCTTGTCTCTGGAAGAAGTAGTCTTTAAAATTGGTAAAGCACCACAAAGGATGTTAGAATATTTCTCTGTTATTAAGGCTATTCCTAAATCTTGGATTTCGGATTTTGATTACCATAACACTGTAATAAAAAATCAAATATATTATCATGGGAAATCGATCGAAGGATTAAATAGTAAGAACTATAGACTCATGTTGACTAATATTAATAAGCAACATGCATGTTCTATACATTTTTGGAAAACAAAATTCCAGCTTGAAATAAACGAGGAACATTGGAAGATGGCAATTAAATGTACAAAGGAAGTTAGATTGAGAGTGCTACAATGGAAAATATTACAAAACATCTACCCAACACAGATTATGTTAAAAAAAATTGGTGTCTCAGAAACAAATCAATGTGAATACTGCAAAGTAGTTGATTACATAGAGCATTTCTTTTGCGAATGCGCAGAAGTAGCACCCTTATGGTTAATGGTAAACCAAATTCTGAAAACCAAATTGCAAATGAACATTGTTGTATCAACTACAGAAATACTGTTCGGTTATATGTCCGAACTGGAAGGAAATGTATCTCAATATGTTAATATGGTCATATTAGTAGCCAAAATGTGCATAAGCAAAAATAAATATGGTGGAAGAAAAAAACCTTTGATAATGATATTTGAATCTGAGATGAGATTGAGAAGTTTATGAATTGTAAACCTATGTTGTATATCATATTGATATTGTGGAAATAAATATGGATTTTACAAATAAAACAAAACAATTAAGTCTAGAATTATTTAGACAAGAAGTAATTTATAAGTGCTTCAACTAAACAACATCTTGGCAGGTATTGCCCACCTATAGATTATGCGCGTTCGTATAAATGGCGTCATACTTTCCTCTATTTTCTCTGCTTTGAGAAAGCGGTACACAGGCACTCAAATAGTCACTCTGAGCAGCACATAAAACACCCTGAGTTGAAATCAAACTCGAAGCGAAACCGAACTCATACCATATTCCAAACACGTACAACTCCCCTTTGATTATTCCTCGCAACAGAGACAGAAACAACGTTCTTCTTTGGCAGAGGCTGCCTTGAGGGAGTCGATACTATTATTATCGAGTTGTCTGATGCCATGAGCATATGCGTTTTACTTTTGGTCCATCCTTCACATTTCGAGTTAAATACTATTTCTAACGTTCCGTCATTTGTCTTGACTTAATGAATAGAGTAAATTTTTCAAACCGGAAAACGCACGTGATGTCATATAGCCAATCAAGATAGGAGCTTGCCAACACCGTGGAGCGGATTTTCATTGATATACAAGCGTCTTGTCCGTCATTCAATATTCAGCCGTCGTCCATTAAAGAATTTCCGCGTCCATAATCCGAAGACCTAATTCATATAATAACAGTAGCACCAAATTAAAAGGATAAATCATAGTAAAACTAGGCTAATTCCTGCAAGACAGAAGCGGTCAACAGTTTTCAATGATGTCAGCAAGACATCGTGATGTTCCAAATCTGTATCGCTGATCTGTATTCTTAATCCATATGATATACGTCGTGAAGTCGTTATCTTGGAGTATGATGTATCTCAGTCACGCTTTGATTGTTCATATGAACACTGTGACGGTCTTGAAATACATAGGATCGTACGGGTTAAGCCGAAGTAGATACAAGTTACGAAACGTACCGTCATAGATCTTGCACGTTACCTTCGTATTTTGCTATCAGCATGCGATATGTATCGCCAAATTTGAGAAACTTCGAATCGAGGCGTTTGATTATATAGCCCTGTTTTACAAGTTTCTGCAATAATGTTTTGTGACGTTGCTTATAATCGTCACATTGAACACAGGCTCTAGCAAATGCGATATGCAGATCGCTCTGGTATATTACTGTTCAGATAGAGATAGTTTACGATGTCGAAGTTGTGTTCATCTCTTTTGTGGTAAAGTCAACGAAAGAGAAGGCCCGCTTCATTTCTATAGACATATAGGTCTAAATACAATGTGCCGCTAGAGCCATCTGTAGTTTCCTTCAAATTCAGTGAAGGTGGATATATATCCTTTACTGCGTCATTTATATAGCGATTATCACAGGAAGAAGATCGTCTATATTACAACACATATAAGGGAAGTGGGAAGAGGTGCCGACATACTGACTGCGTCACATGACTTCACAGAATAGTCCTCTGGTTAACCTATTCTAAAGCACATACCAAGAATCTAACGATTCGTGATATGTGTTGTATCTCAGGTACGCTTTTATTGTACCTGTTCATGCGGCAACTTGGATGATATGACCACACGGCCCCTAGCACCGGCATAAGCGGTATTAGATACAAATCTAGAGAGCTATGGTGGAAATGCTCTGACAACTCGTATACTGGTAATTGGTGAGCTGTTTCGCTGTGACAACTCGTACATTGGAGATTGGTGAGCTGTATCGTCGTCAGATGTAAAATGACGGCATTTAACACAAAAGACTAGTCTGTAAGGCCCGATGTCGACCCAGCATCAACTTCCCACAAGTGCCAACATATATCAAAGACCAAAAGGTCTGTACAGGGGGCGGGCCTCGGGGACGAAACGTCCACCAGCAGAATCTCGCCATATACAGGAAAAAATTACAACACATATAAGGGAAGTGGGAAGAGGTGCCGACATACTGACTGCGTCACATGACTTCACAGAATAGTCTTCTGGTTAACTATTCTAAAGCACATACCAAGAATCTAACGATTCGTGATATGTGTTGTATCTCAGGTACGCTTTTATTGTACCTGTTCATGTGGCAACTTGGATGATATGACCACACGGCCCCTAGCACCGGCATAAGCGGTATTAGATACAAATCTAGAGAGCTATGGTGGAAATGCTCTGACAACTCGTATACTGGTAATTGGTGAGCTGTTTCGCTATGACAACTCGTACATTGGAGATTGGTGAGCTGTATCGTCGTCAGATGTAAATGACGGCATGTAACACAAAAGACTAGTCTGTAATGCCCGATGTCGACCAGGCCCGATGTCGACCCAGCATCAACTTCCCACAAGTGCCAACATATATCAAAGACCAAAAGGTCTGTACAGGGGGCGGGCCTCGGGGACGAAACGTCCACCAGCAGAATCTCGCCATATACAGGAAAAAATTACAACACATATAAGGGAAGTGGGAAGAGGTGCCGACATACTGACTGCGTCACATGACTTCACAGAATAGTCCTCTGGTTAATTCTAAAGCACATACCAAGAATCTAACGATTCGTGATATGTGTTGTATCTCAGGTACGCTTTTATTGTACCTGTTCATGTGGCAACTTGGATGATATGACCACACGGCCCCTAGCACCGGCATAAGCGGTATTAGATACAAATCTAGAGAGCTATGGCGGAAATGCTCTGACAACTCGTATACTGGTAATTGGTGAGCTGTTTCGCTGTGACAACTCGTACATTGGAGATTGGTGAGCTGTATCGTCGTCAGATGTAAATGACGGATTTAACACAAAAGACTAGTCTGTAAGGCCCGATGTCGACCCAGCATCAACTTCCCACAAGTGCCAACATATATCAAAGACCAAAGGTCTTGTACAGGGGAGCGGGCCTCGGGGACGAAACGTCCACCAGCAGAATCTCGCCATATACAGGA
Organism: Hanleya hanleyi; assembly: GCA_036873755.1. Classification (NCBI taxonomy): domain Eukaryota; kingdom Metazoa; phylum Mollusca; class Polyplacophora; order Lepidopleurida; family Hanleyidae; genus Hanleya; species Hanleya hanleyi. The sequence goes on from JAVTVY010042188.1 coordinate 116,345, forward strand.
AAAATTACAACACATATAAAAAGGAGGTGGGAGTTGCGCAACATACGATTCCACGTCCAAAGCATTTACCAAAAATAGTCCTCTGATGCTATTCTAAAGCCTTATACCAGAATCAAACGATTCGTGATTATGTAGTGTATCTCAAATACCTTGCTGGCTTTTTCATTCCGTGGCAACTTGGATGATATGACCACACGGCCCCCTAGCACCGGCATAAGCGGTATTAGATACAAATCTAGAGAGGCTATGGTGGAAATGCTCTGACAACTCGTATACTGGTAATTTGTGAGCTGTTTCGCTGTGAAAACTCGTACATTAGAGATTGGTTAGCTGTATCGTCGCCAGATGTAAATGACGGCATTTAACACAAAAGACTAGTCTGTAAGGCCCGATGTCGACCCAGCATCAACTTCCCACAAATGCCAACATATATCAAGGACCAAAAGGTCTGTACAGGGGGCGGGCCTCGGGGACGAAACGTCCACCAGCAGAATCTCGCCATATACAGGTAAAAATTACAACACATATAAAGGAAGTGGGAAGAGGTGCCGACATACTGGCAGAGCCACATGACTTCACAGTATAGTCTTCCGGTTAACCTATTCTAAAGCACATACCAAGAATCTAACGATTCGGGATGTGTTGTATCTCAGGTACGCTTTTATTGTAACTGTTCATGTGGCAACTTGGATGACATGACCACACGGCCCCTAGCACCGGCATAAGCGGTATTAGATACCAATCTAGAGAGCTATGATGGAAATACTCTGACAACTCGTATATTGGTAATTGGTGAGCTGTGTCGCTGTGACAACTCGTACACTGGGGAATGGTGAGCTGTATCGTCGTCAGATGAAAATTACGGCATTTAACACAAATGACTAGTCCGTAAGGCCCGATTTCGACCCAGCATCAACTTCCCACAATGCCAACATATATCAAAAACCAAAAAGGTCTGTACAGGGAGCGGGCCTCGGGGACGAAACGTCCACCAGCAGAATCTCGCCGTATACAGGTAAAAATTACAACGTATATGAGGGAGGTGGGAAGAGGTGCCGACATACTGACAGAGTCACATGACTTCACAGTATAGTCTTCCGGTTAACCTATTCTAAAGCACATATCAAGAATCTAACGATTCGTGATATGTGTTATCTCAGGTACGCTTTTATTGTACCTGTTCATGTGGCAACTTGGATGATATGACCACACGGCCCCTAGCACCGGCATAAGCGGTATTAGATACAAATCTAGAGAGCTATGATGGAAATGCTCTGACAACTCGTATACTGGTAATTGGTGAGCTGTTTCGCTGTGACAACTCGTACATTGGAGATTGGTGAGCTGTATCGTCGTCAGATGTAAATGACGGCATTTAACACAAAAGACTAGTCTGTAAGGCCCGATGTCGACCCAGCATCAACTTCCCATAAATGCCAACATATATCAAAGACCAAAAGGTCTGTACAGGGGGCGGGCCTCGGGGACGAAACGTCCACCAGCAGAATCTCGTCATATACAGGAAAAAATTACAACACATATAAGGGAAGTGGGAAGAGGTGCCGACATACTGACTGCGTCACATGACTTCACAGAATAGTCTCTGGTTAACCTATTCTAAAGCACATACCAAGAATCTAACGATTCGTGATATGTGTTGTATCTCAGGTACGCTTTTATTGTACCTGTTCATGTGGCAACTTGGATGATATGACCACACGGCCCCTAGCACCGGCATAAGCGGTATTAGATACAAATCTAGAGAGCTATGGTGGAAATGCTCTGACAACTCGTATAGTGGTAATTGGTGAGCTGTTTCGCTGTGACAACTCATACATTGGAGATTGGTGAGCTGTATCGTCGTCAGATGTAAATGATGGCATTTAACACAAAAGACTAGTCTGTAAGGCCCGATGTCGACCCAGCATCAACTTCCCACAAGTGCCAAAATATATCAAAGACCAAAAGGTCTGTACAGGGGGCGGGCCTCGGGGACGAAACGTCCACCAGCAGAATCTCGCCATATACAGGAAAAAATTACAACACATATAAGGAAGTGGGAAGAGGTGCCGACATACTGACTGCGTCACATGACTTCACAGAATAGTCTTCTGGTTAACCTATTCTAAAGCACATACCAAGAATCTAACGATTCGTGATATGTGTTGTATCTCAGGTACGCTTTTATTGTACCTGTTCATGTGGCAACTTGGATGATATGACCACACGGCCCCTAGCATCGGCATAAGCGGTATTAGATACAAATCTAGAGAGCTATGGTGGAAATGCTCTGACAACTCGTATACTGGTAATTGGTGAGCTGTTTCGCTGTGACAACTCGTACATTGGAGATTGGTGAGCTGTATCGTCGTCAGATGTAAATGACGGCATTTAACACAAAAGACTAGTCTGTAAGGCCCGATGTCGACCCAGCATCAACTTCCCACAAGTGAATGAGAAGGAATTTGGTGAATTCATTTGGTGAATGAGAAGGAAGGGACTTTGAAAGCGTCTGCATGTTCGTATTCATAAGGGAACAGATATAGGTCAGCCAAAAGGGGTGAACAATTAGTACCAATTGGAATACCTATATGCTGTTGAAATATTGTATTGCCAAATTTCACATAGATATTATTAATGAGAAATTCGAGCAACTCTACAAACAAAGAAACATCCCATGAATGATATCCCTTGTATGCAGTAGAGCTAAAGAATGCTTTACTGCTTATGACATTAATATAATCGGCGATCAGTTTTCTTGAACGCCGATACTATTAATGAACTAAGACGGACAATAAAGTCCTGACGAGGGATTGTAGTATAGAGAGACGAGAAATCCCATGTGGATACCTGATGTCTGCCTGTGTGATTTCCAAATATGGCAAGTGGTGGTCGTATTGATGTTGATTTCTTTCGAATAGCCAATCAAATTTGAAATTTTAAAGAGGTCAAACATTGCACTTCACCTAATATGGACCACGGAATATTTATAGAGCTATGGCATCACCAGACCCGTATTCTGATCAGATAATGTGTTACGTTCAGCCAAGGCAACACGTGTAGTGTTCGACTTGGATATGCGAGGGTTCTTTTGGTCAAAACTAAGCATGTCAGTTTGCATAGTTCAAACCTTGGAAAACGTATTTCAAGTGATGATAATTTTGAATGGGACCAGCTATGCGAACATTGAACGACATTATTTACTTTTAGGTGTTTCGTGCAGACTGACCACTATGCTGCGCAAACATCGACAAGTAGGATTGGTATATTATTATAGATGTTCTGTCAACACCAGATCCTCAACTGTCTAAAACTGGTCACGGAAAATAGTCCACAAATCGATCAGTCACTGAATCTGAACCATATATGAAATATCTGAATCAGAGTTACCTATATTCATAATTGTGTGTATTTAGAGATCTATAAGCAGATCATCAGGTCTGTATACACCGTACCTCCGTACCAGGCCTGTAGAGTTATTACAGGAACTGTCAGTTTAAAATACCAGCCAATAACGGATGGCGTTATGAAAACTCAGTTTATGCGAAGAAATGCTGAAGGCCAAACTCTTTGAAGTCCGAGAGGAAACGTCATGATGGCGTCTCTTAAGTCAAAACATTCACGGATACAGACATCTGACTTCAAAGCAACCAGAAGGAGACGAAATATACGACACATTGCCTGCCGCCTAATTCGTTCAAATATGGGCATGTTAGGAGAGGTTATGAATTCACGAATGCGCTCCGGAATATTTCTGATTGAAGTGACTGGTATTCTTTGTGGTGTTCAAGCTACAACATGTATACCTCATGGCTGGGAGTTGATAGACGAACCATGACTAGGGATGATGTAAGCAGATATAATGTATGGCAGTTCATATAGAGTTTGAAGAAACACACTATGTCAGTTGTGTACCCCTCATGTGCAAGGGTTTAAATGCTCAATAGCTTTTTCTATACAGAAATAATTAAAATTGTCGCTTGAAAAATTCTGTCAATACAAGGAAGCATTCTGCATGCCTCATCACCTATGAATTCGCTCTCTGACATACACGAGCTGCACGAGCAATCAAACAAACATCCTGTTCTGGCACATATGTAAGCACCGTCGTGATATGACCGAAATATAGTTTAAAACGACGTTAAATCCTACTTACTCACTCACCTATTCTAACAAACCAATGTCAGAACAGTTATTTCAGGGTGGTATGGCAGAGCGTTCGATCATGTTTCACAGAAAATAAACTGGCAATTTCTATAAACTGTCAATTTCACGTGTCACGGATGGAAAACTGACCAATTCTCGTCCAGCGAACAATGTGGACTATGTTTTCTCATGTGAAAAATTAAAACCTTGTTTCTTGTTTCACGTTAGAAAAAATAGGTAATTCACGGTTCACGGAAATACTCTATTATCTATATATTTTGAAAGATTTACTTGAAAATTATCGATGATGCGCGCGGATGATAAAATGACATTTTTCGTATTTCAAGCCTCAAATAAGAAGGTCAGTGATGTCGAATGCGCATGCGCATATCACTTCTGGTGAACACGTCAATCGCAGTTTACACCACGAGAGCTTCAAGACTACAAGCGGCACCATTTGAAACAAAGATAACCCATCTATTGCCCAAACACACCCCGGCGTACCCCCAAAATGGCATTTGTCTCTATTACTCCAAGACTCCGCATACGCACTATAACGTTACTTCCGGTAAGACCGCCAAGTCGTAGTCTAAAGCACGAAAGCTTCACGACGACACCCTACACTACGGATTTTTACCACGAATTTCCCACCTATCGCCCAATCGTTCACAACACGAATCCTAGCGAGTGCGTCTGCGCACGATGACGTCACCAGCTAATGTAAAACCACGGTCCTCAGACACTTCCAGGCAAATGCTACAGCATAATCCCGATCAACAGAATCCAAGATTTCTGCGAGATGTCCAGGTATAATTGGCGGTGATTCCCTCCGGATGCTCCCGCTTCCTCCACCATTCAAACTGGCTGTCACCATGAGTGAAATAACCTTGACTGTGACATCAAACCAAATCTCCCCTACCCTCAGAAGTGCTGAGAGATTTATGTTTTGTATAATACTCACCTCTTCAATATTGTTATTTCTTAACCCTCCCTCCCTGAAATTTACATACCAGAAGGACCTGCATATGGCGTATATATATTTTGTGACGATTTCAGTCATCGTTGTAATATAATTGCAGACACTAGTTCGATAGCTAAGACCGAATAGTCAAGTTTGTCAAAGGAGGTAATTGTCTCACATAGAGAATACAATCGAACTGCACAGGATGGTTGGTGTTAATTTTCATAACGTGTTCCTGCCTCGTTTGCCTAAAGAATGTCCGCTGGTGATTTTTGGCTTTGGCGACCATTTTGTCTGTTTTTCCTGTTGGGTTATCTCCCTTTTCTAGGTTAAGCGATAGGGATTTCCTTTAAAAGCCTTCTAGCCGAGAATTTTGCACAGCGACATCCACCCAATTTGATAAATTTTGATAGACATTGTGATTATCTGCAAACAGTTAGAATATAAGAAAACGTTAAATACTAATTATATGAATTTTCAGGAATATGCTTCAAATCTATAGAGCTATTTCGATATTTTGGTCATCAAATGGAGCATGGGTCAGTCCACTTAATGTTGCCTACAGCTTAAAAATGCACACCAACCTATATTTTTTTCTTTGTTTTGCCTCGTATTACACAATTATGAATGCAACAACACACATTATTCAGAAATTTAATTACTTTGATTTATCAGCAGCGGACATCTATTTCCAGCACCGACTTCCTGTTAACAGGGAATCAGTCTGATTAAAAACAGACCCAGAAACCGATTCTCTAACTGGATCTGACCTCTTTCCTATTTCAAAGTCGTTCGGTGACCTTCTGATAAGAAAATAACCATTTACGGTTACATTATATTTGACCATGATAGGATAGGACAGACGTCTTCTTACGCTACTAACTCACCGAGGGTCACATTTCAAAACAACACGAAGGGACAGTTCGGGCTATGGATTGGTTATCTACTTTACCCGATCCAACTTGAAATTTAAATTCATGTCATCAGCACTTGCCTGCCGTCTTACTATTTACGAGAGTCGCACATTTACAGGACTTCTGCAGCAGTTCGTGCATGAACGGATTCGACAAAGGGCGAGGGTCCAGTTAGAGAATCGGTTTCTAGGTCGGTTTTCAATTAGTTTGAGAGGGGGATATGACCACCAAAAGCTGTAACCGAAGTTTCCCAGCTTTTAAACAAAGTTTGCATATCCTGAACACTGAAATGTACAGTGAGTGAGTGAATAGAATTTAACGTCGCTTTCAACAATGTTTCATCTATGTCGCGATGAACCAACTTAGCACCACGCAGACAAGTTGCGTTCCTGCTACTTCAAAGAAGAAATCTTTGAAGCAGCACCCTCCATCCACCCTATAAAACACTGAGGACAGCACACAAGACACAGACAGGACGCTTACATGGTGCAATAAATGCAAGTGATATCACAGTGGTAGACATCACATTATCACGTTCCTGATGCTTCACAGCAAAATGCATTGAAGCAAAAGGAACCCGTGCCCACCCAACCTCCCGAAAATAGTTTGTAACACTTTTCCAACATGTAAAAGTGGTATGAAAAGAGATTTATTTAAACTATGTCAATGAAGTGTGATCATGCTCATCAACTAGGTCGTCCTCAATAAAAACAACGAAATCGGTTGTACACAATATCGACCACGTGTTGAATATTGGAATAATTAGTGTTCATCCTGAAGTGTGTACTTTTGAACACTTTTATGCATAATTAAACACATTTACATGTTCATCCGGATGCTAGTGTTCCAAAGGTGTTACAGAATATGTGTTCATTTGTGAACATTGGTGTTCAAAATGGTGATGGGTTTTAAACACACGTGTTCATATATGTTCTCTAGTGTTCGGATATGAACATAAGTGTTCAGTTTTTAATACGATATGGTGATCTGAGTTGGACGTCAATCGAACGTTAGTGTTCAGTGCCGTCTGGGACCAGTATAGAATGTTTAATATTCGTCCCAGGTGCCGTCCAACCCCATAGTTCGACTATTGAGAAACTGCATGTTACGGGCTTTTGTGCCTTTTTCTTTTATTATTGTTCAAAATGGACCAGTTAATGAATTCCACAAACTTATTCCAACAACCGCTAGAATTAGTCAGAGATGAACGCTTTAACGCGTTCGATAAGTGTTGCAAATTTTTGCGGACAGTGAAGTCACTCTTTTTACGATTTCTTTCGAATGGCTTGCATTATGCATGAACATTCACCCACTTTGTCACGAGGAAGACATCGAAGGAAGAAATATAAGACAAGACATATTTCTATTTTATATTGTTCCTCAGTTATATATATTTTAGTCAATACGACTGCGTAGCTGTAATAACTCAGTTATGTGTACGAACCTCAAACGTAGTGTCAAATAGCTCTTCCGGTGAAACCAAACTATATACTGAGTCATTATTATCCACATGTAGTTCCCATACAAGTCAAAATAATGATCAAAACATATTCAATATTAATTTTTATTTCAATTTTATCTGGATTACTGAGGGAAATTCAACTTTATATTGGGTTAATATCGCTGCATCTGTATTGCTCAACACTTGTATATCAATTTGACCCCCAATTCAAGGTAAGTATAGTGTCATTGCAATTGTTCAGTTCTACTGACTGTTTATTGAATAAATAAAGTACAAGATAAATTTAAATTTATTTTTTTCTCTCGTATTACTTATTTCAATGTCTTCCTCACATATAGATTGACATGTGGGTAAAACTTCATGACCATACTCCAAGCCATTTATCAAAGACTGACACAACGGCTGGGAAACTTTGGTTATAATAGTCCGCCATTTTAAAAACATGGAATACAAAAGAACAATTTCAAAGGGATAAACTTTCCACTCCCTCCACCACCACCCCCACTCTCTCACTTTCTTGTTTTTTCTCTTCAACCAAGAATAGTTCATTCCTATTACAAAAATGCTTCAATGATTTCATTTCCTTCCTCGTGATTATACGAAAATAAAATACTTTTGTGATACACAAAAGTTTCACAAATAAAGGCATGATAACTTACCAGTATTCACTAAAACAGCGATCATCCCAAGTAAATAGGTCAATAAACGTATGTTCTCCCGTGATGACATAGGGATAAATTCAATCTCGTATGATGTAATCGTCATTTGAATGATGTATTGGTGCTCAAGCAGTTGACTGTTTCAGCAAATACTGCACAAAATCTTGGTAAATTATATTCAAAGTTACTGACTTTTCCCTACTGCAGTTTCTTTAGATTGGAATTTTCTTTTTTTATGATCCCTGTACACATCGTCGGCCCTCATCCTCATTAAGCCAAGCTGCTGCACGATCCGTCCTTCTGGACAAGCAATACTTACCAAGCCGTTTGGTCCGTCTCGTGGGAAACAGGAAATAACTAATGGTAATCTATCTTGGACGTGCGTTTTCGAAAGAATGGAGCAGTCTCCTGAAATGGAACTCTTCTTATCTTTGAATATAGATTTACATAGCTCTAACGCAAAAAAAAAATTATCACCATGACTCAGAAAACAACAAAGTCTAATCAACCCATTGATATTGATTGTATGTTCGAGCAAATATTCAACACAATGTGTGCATTCATTTCTTACGATATATACGAGCGTGCTTTGTCGATTCAGCACCATGCACAAGAATCTACATAATTTTCACTATGTTACCTCTTTAATGCTGAGAAACACAGAATTTGTGCTTTACCAAGGAAGTATCATTCTAAAATAATTGGATATACCTTGCTAAATGTCACTAGTACATATAATGCAATCCATTGACCAGAAGGCTGATAATGTATATGAAATGCTTGACTGATAAGTGAAAAACAAATAAAAAGAAATAGAAAACTTATTTTTATTTCAAAAATAGAAAACTTAGTTTCATTCCAAAAATACTCAAAATCAGATTTTTTCATTACAAAACATGGTTACCAATGCTAATATTTCCCATGATCCTTTCAAAATACCAGTTTACATGGATAATGTTTGCAGCATCATGCTCAAACTATATACATGAAAACTTCCATCAAAACATTACATTCATAGAAGTATGAATAGAAGTGGAATAATTCACTCAACCTTTTTTAGGGAGTATTGTCTACATGATCTCTGCTTTATACAACGTTCTTCCTGCTTTGCTGATCGCAGTGCCCGTCATCGAGCAGCTATAGATATACAACCAATTCCATAGCGAAGGTAGTATATAAATTTTATATATCCCTAGTTGATTGAGAATGATTGGATTGGGAATGATTGGATGAAACAAATGACGATTTTTTTTCATTTGGTTTGAGATAATAAATCAAATGCTTATGGGTTGAAATTGTTAACTCTCTGTAAACGGTGCGATATAAGTATTGCTAATGGAAGATTGCATGATGATGTACCAGGTCAATTCACCTACACAAGTGGTTGGGGAAGTAGTACAGTTGACTACTTAATAACGCTTCCACGCTTATTTGAAAAATCAAATCATTTAAGGTTGATGTTCTGAAGGAATTCTCGGATCATGCCACAATTGTATTTAGTTTAAATATATCCAGTAAAGTGCAACAAATAAAGACAAGCAATATTATAAGTAAAACTCAGTGGGATAATTCAAATAATGTTGAATATGTCGCTGCTCTTTCTAGCAGAAAGGATGCCTTTGAAGAAATATTGAACAAGGTGGGGAGTAGTATACAAAGGGTAAATTGACTCACATTGACCTACTTAATGACGTCACATTGCAGAGGATATGAGGAGGAACTTGATCACGTGATGATCACGTGATCAAGGCATGTTCTCGATGGTGGTAGATGTGGGTGTGGGTGTGGGTTCAAAATGGCGGCTGATGTGGGTGTGGGTGTGGGTTCAAAATGGCGGCTGATGTGGGTGTGGGTTCAAAATGGCGGCTGATGTGGGTGTGGGTGTGGGTTCAAAATGGCGGCTGATGTGGGTGTGGGTGTGGGTTCAAAATGGCGGCTGATGTGGGTATGGGTTCAAAATGGCGGCTGATGTGGGTGTGGGTGTGGGACCAAAATGGCGGCGCAAGGGAGCAAACGAGGCGGTGGGGAGGTCACGGGGAGAAAAAACCCTCACATTACCCTCAAAAAACGTCTAAGCCATATAATAATAATAAACATAATCTATAGGTGTTGTACCATGTTAATAGGATCAGTCTAGCATCTGTACCACCCTAGGGTCGAGTGTTTATTGTCCCGTGTATCTCCGCAAGAAAACAACAAACAAAATGGCGGCTCCAGGATGGTGTGGGGACGCCCTTTCCACAACACGGCGTCGACCGTAGCGCCATCTGCACACATTGACGCAAGGGAGACAACTCGTGTACACCAAGAGTATGGAAATAGCCGTGTTGGAGCTAGCGGAGCTACTCATGGGCCGATGGAGTTGTATGAGGTATCAAAGTGAAGCTTATGTGAAGGGGCATCTGATGGGCTGGGTGTGGGGTTGAAATAGTGGCATTCTGCGCATGCGCGGTGGCCCAAGGGTATGGAAATAGCCGTGTTGGAGCTAGGGGAGCCAATAATGGTCCGATGGGGTCGAGTGAGGTATCCAAGTGAAGCTTAGGTGAAGGGGCATCTGATGGGTTGGGTGTGGGGTTGAAATAGCGGCCTTCTGCGCATGCGCGTGGCCCAAGGGTATGGAAATAGCCGTGTTGGAGCTAGCGAAGCTACTCATGGGCCGATGGAGTTGAGTGAGGTATCGATGTGAAGCTTATGTGAAGGGGCATCTGACTGGACTAGTGGGTTTGACATAGCGTCATTCTGCGCATGCGCATAGACGTTTTGGGATGTAGGGGAGTTACTCATGGTCCAATGGGGTCGAGTGAGGTATCCAAGTGAAGCCTAGGTGAAGGGGCATCTGATGGGTTGGGTGTGCGGTAGGAATATCATTCTGCGCATGCGCAGATGCAATGCGGAGCTCTCGTCCAATCAGAAGCGAGTATTTCAAATCCGCCACGGAGCTCTCGTCCAATCAGAAGCGAGTATTTTGACCCGGTGCATTATGGGACATATCCAAGATGGCGGCACGTATGTTCAAGATGGCGGCACATCCGGTGTCGAAAACTGGTCATTTCTGTCGGGATGTGGTCACCTAGTGTCGAAAACTGGACCCTGTATGGATCCCGCTAGACGTGTTGGAGCTAGGGGAGCCACGAATGGTCCAATGGAGTCGTATGAGGTATCCAAGTGAAGCCTTCGTGAAGGGGCATCTGATGGGCTGGGTGTGGGGTTGAACTAGCGGCATTCTGCGCATGCGCAGTCTGGCCGTAGTATAGAAATAGACGTGTTGGGGTGGTGGTGGTCCCCTAGTGGGTCGATGGGATCGAGTGAGGTATCCATGTGAAGCCTAGGTGAGGGAGTTACACTAGGATGTCGTATCCATTCTGCTGCGCAGGTCACGTGGGGGTTGTGACGTCACTTCCGGGTTTTTCACTAAAAAACTACCTCCAAACATAGAAGCGTTCCAATGTTTCCCCTTAGACGTCCGTATGTTCAACCTCCGGAACCTTTTCCCGCCCCGGCCCCCCAGCGCGAGCGGCGCGCGCGCGCGCGGGTTCTCCGGCCGCAGCGCGCGCGAGTTCTCCGGAAGTGCGCGTCATCCCCGGCAGTGCGCGCGCGGACGCGGGTCAAAAGGTCAAATGGTCACCTCCAGGTCAAACGGTCTTCCTTTCGGCAAGGTTCGGAGAATACATAGAACTTATAGTCATAAACTTAATCTATACGTGTTGGACGAGTCTCTTCACTCACCGTATACACGTACCTCAATGAAATGCCCGCTCCAAACCTAGACCAAAAACACGTACTTGGTCTGTAGGCTGATTTCATTGGCTCTCTATTTTTACTATAGTGCTCTTGCATTCTAACATTGATGGGTTACATTTTGGCCCCATCCTACACCACTGATTTCAGTTTGACTGAATCTCCACATTGGGCATTGATGCATTATGAATAAAACACACAAGACAGGGTTTTTTTTGGTGAGATCTCATTTTTTTTATTCAGTGAACAACAACAACGTGAGAACAACCACGTGAAAACTGAAGCCCAGAACAAGGGGCTTGTAATTAATTGAAGCCCAGAACAAGGGGCTTGCACATTGAAGCCCAGAACAAGGGGCTTGTAAACTTAAGCCCAGAACAAGGGGCTTGTCATTAACTTAAGCCCAGAACGGGGCTTGTACATTGAAATGATGGGCGGCCCAGTCATAGACGAGTACATCGCGGTCCTCGGCCTGGGGGTACTCGTCAAACATCTGTACGATGGTAGATAAGGGTCTTCCCGGCATCGATGGTACAGGTAAAACAAGCAATATTGTCCGCACACGCCACTGGTCAGGCTTTGCAACGTTTGACTGTTCCAACACCACGTCTCTGTGCCTTGATCCATGAAGTCTGTTAAATCGGGATGGAGGGGTGGCAGGCCGTACGGGTCAAAGTATTCGCCCTGCTGTTCTGTCAAGTACACGGCCACCCAGTGTTCACCGGGCCGATCCATCGGGTCCGTGTTGAGAACGTAAGCAGCAGGATACATACGGTCTAATGGAAACACATCTCGGGCGAACACCCCTTGAAAGACCCTACGTGTCCCTGGGTCATTCTGGTCTGTATCCATGTTAGGTGGAGAAGTCACACAGGACGTTGCGCGCCTTGTCCACTTGAATGATGTTGTCAAACTCGGCGTAGCAGATCACATTGACGGTGGTCGCCAGGGCTCGTGCAAAGTGGATTTCCAACCGTAAGTTGCCTTGCTTGGCCAGGGCCAGCTGATGGTCGTTCTCTAAGGTGGGGTCAGATCGAAACAGAACAACGTGTATCCGTTCGCGTAGTCCTCCCGACTGATCATATTCCCTTCGTCCTGGTTGATTTGACCTGTGGCTGTAAACAGGCTCTGATAGGCTCGAATGAAATTCCTCCGCCCAAAGTTCGGTGTTAAGGCCGTGGCTGGCACCTGTTGTCCATCCACATGCAGGGCGACAAAATTGATGCCGAAATGTTGAAAGTCAAACGGATTCTCTGGGTAGGCTCCGCTGAAACTGGTATTTTCCACACAGGCCAGGATCAATCGCTTGGGTAGTTCCCCCAGGAACAGGTTTTCTTTGTTGGCGCCCATATTTCCAGCAGGCACAGAGAACACTTTGGTTTGTACACGTCGGATAGGGTACTGGGCTGGTTTTGTTTCCAAGGCTTTCATGTGTCCCAATTGAACGGCTGGGTTCGGTTTCACTTTTCGGACATACAGGACTGCGTCTTGGATGACAATCTTATAGTCCGCTGCATGCCCCTCTACGTTAGTGGCCATCAAGGCGAAGGTCGGAGGCGCCCGTATCAGTCGGATTTTGATGGGGATCTTGTTCAAGAGGTACCGGTCTTGCATGAACATGTCTGCGTGCAGTCGACCCATCATATCCACCGAGGCACTGTTCGCAGTGAAAGCCTTCCGTTTGTTATATCCCCCATTGTCCACCGTGTCCATGTGCTCGGGCGTGTCCTTGTAGAATAAAGCGGTTGTTAGCTGAGATTTTTTAGCCTCTCGGCCATACGACAACAGTGTCTCGATGTAGGCTCGATAGGGGTACGTGTTGGTGGAGTCACTGATGAGTTTGTCGCTGAGAAAAAATATCCACCTGCTGAAACATCGAGTGCAGCCAGAGATTCGTCGGGCCCACCGTTGCTTGGTCAGCGATTCTGGTGCCAGCTCCATTGACCACCTTGGCTTTCACATACAAGTAGGTATGGGCTAAAACCACATAGGCCGTATCCGCATTACTGATGGTGAACTCGATGGGCCCGGTTTCGTTGATGCTGGAGAGCGGGAGATGCTCCACCCATAATCCTTGTTCGACACTGGTCTGTGTGGGCGGCACGGTCCACAAATCAAATTCACTGTTGGTGGAGGGGCAGGACTCGGCGTGGATCAAGGACATGTTTTAAGAAAAGATATCCTTTGTCTTCTTCGATGTGCGTCGTCGCTGGGTCGGTCGTCGACTGGTGCGTGGTCTCGGTGGGGCAGCTCTTTTATTCCCTACGGTGCGTTGTGCTTTGGCCACCAAGACGCCTCCCGCTTCTTTGGCCCGCCGTTTCAAGGATTCTTTGGGTGCCGTACCCCCCAAGACATCACCGGCCACTTGCAGTCCACTGCGTACCGCTTGTTTGCCCATTGCTTTCACCCCACGCGTCACCAAGGGCTGGAACGTTTTGACGATGCTGCCGAGTATGTTCCCCAGTCCATGTCCTCGTTGCATGCGTGCACCGCTAAAGACCGGAAAGCCACCCCCGGCCTGTTGGGCATAATAGTCGGCATAGCTGCGTGCATCGCACTCGTAAGGTACTTTCATTATGCAAAGTGGGGAGCACGTGCTTGTCGAAAATGAAGTGTCAGCACCACTTTTCCTCGTTCGAATGCCACCGGTCGTCCCGTGTCATCTCTTATATCCACCGTGATCGTGTTGATGTCAGTTTGTCGTACGGGCAAGTAGAGCATGTGGGTGAAACTGTGGGTGACTTGACCTCCATACGTCTTTTTAATGGGGACCACCCGTAACAGAGGTGTGTTGATATCGCCCACGATGTGGTTGTCCACCACGTCCGAGTAGACGTAGAGTCCGTACATACCCGACTTCATATCCATCGGCATCTCGCCATGGTGTTCGGTGGGACCAGCGAACGTCTTTAGATCGAAACCCAGCATTTGCTGTAGGATAGGACTCAGTACGACACTCGCCTTGCCGGTCACGATAAGCTCTGCCTTGTCGTTGTGTGCGTTGTAATCGAAGTCCACGTGATTCTTGAAGGGGAAAGATTTGATGGGTTTTGAAGTATTCGTGACGTCTCGTAGAGACTTATAATGCATCAGTCTTGACAGCCCACCCATGAACTCCTTGGGGGTATCGTATTGGCCTTCGGGCAGGGTGAGTCGGGTGTTTTTGCCTTCGTAGGTCACCTCGTACCACACTTCATTGGCTCGCACGTTGTACCACGAGTAAGGGTATTGGATATCCACGAGGCCACATTCCCACGTCCAGGTAAATGCAACGGTTGCGGTAACTGGGTGACGTACTTGGCCACGGTGTTGTCAGGAAACACATCCAGCGAACTGTTACTGGGTAGGGTCAGGTAAAACATGGCGACTGAGCTGTCCTGCTGCTGCTGTTGGTTTTAATAGGTGTTCCAGGCCTTGGGCGGTTGTGTCCGGCGTCGTGTTCGTCGCGTTGACTTGCTACGTGTCACGGCTCTGGAGATGTGGGGTGTCCTGATCGAGGGTGGTTTTTTAAAGGTTTGAAAAGAAGGTGCCCGTTGTGGTGGTGGTGGAGTTTTGGGGGGTGACTCCGGTTCCCAGTCGGCTTCCCAAGAAGGTTGTGGTGAGAGTCGTGGTGCACGAGTCGGTGATTGCATAAAGGCCCAGCGGTGGGGGTTCCCCACCAATTCCTGTGGTACATGCATGTCTTTCAAGCCTTGAGCGAAGACCTCCCATCCTCAGGATCCGTGTGCGATCTGCGTTGACGCATCAGATCATTCACTAAATCCGTCATGTGGGTCCCGCGGACCACCTGATTCTGTACCAGGAGTTCGCCTTTATCATTCCAAGTCATGTTAGGATTCTGTTTCATCCGTTGTAATACCAGGCCAGCTTGTTTCTTGAACGAGGCAGGTACACTCTTCAGCACTTCGTCTTCCACCCACTGTGGGGCTGTGGGGGCTACCCCACCCGGCTGTTGGAACGGTGCTGAGGTCGGCGGTCTGTCACGTGGTGGTGGTGGTGGTGGTGGTGGTGCTGTTGCTGGGGTAGAGCGAGTTTTGTATTGGTCCATGAACGTCATGTACCGTTGAAGCGTCTCATTGTACCGTTGTACTTTCTCACTGTCGCTTAACCCCGGTCTCTGTAAGATCTGTTGCATCTCTCCATCGAGGGTGTTTATGGTCTTCACCGTAGGTGGGACAGGGTAGGGTGATTGGAGGTTTTGCAGGAATCGTGGTTCGACGAGGACCATTTTTTTCGTGTGGTTCATTGTCGGCCGAAGAGTCCACCCAATACTGGACCCAACACGGAAGCGGCCAACGGTGCTAAGATGGCCCCGAGAAAGCCGCCTTTCTGTAACACCTTTTTCTTTTGTGTTTGAGGGACCCGCTTCTGGACTAAGGTTCGGAGACCTGTCTTATGCTTGGCCAACTTGGTCTTCTGAGCCGGAGTCAGTGGTACGTTGCCTTTTAACAGGTTGTACCCGATCTCGCACAGACAGCGTACAAGGTCAGGGTCCGCACCGCGTACAATGGTTCGGACTAACTCGGGTGGGGCCGTCTTCAATACACGGAGCGTGGGAGCGTGCTTCCGTACTCGCGCAGACATCCTGTACAACTAATGCCAGAACCCACAACGCTGCTCTTTTTATCTACCTCAGAGACAAAGTCAACCCTGCTGTGGTATTCATTCTTTTTATTATTCCCCATCATCAAACACACAAACTCCAGCTGGGGGAGCCACTGTGGGTGTGTTTACATTATTTTTGCATGTACACGTGGTGGGTCTCTCCGGGAAAGATGCCGGTCCGTAGTCGAAGGTGCTCGGGGGTGGCTTGCTTGAGGTCGAAGAGCATATACCCGTGCTGAGGGGTTGTGGCATCTTTGAAGGCTTCCAACACAAACGATGTGCGGCCGGGATACATCTGTCTCGCCAGGTGCAGCAATTGAGTGGTATCTCTCGGGTTTTTGAAGACCACCAGGTAGTGGGCATTTAAGCTGATGTTCCAATGTTCTTTGTTTTTACTGAACAGATTCTGCACAATGTAGATGATGCTGAGCCGTCGATGATGGCTGCCTTTGGTAAAGAGTTGGGTGACCCGCGCATCCGTCTCCGCCATGAGATCATCCAGAACCACCAAGGTGTCGGGCTCCAAATCGGCCAGGTTAGGTAGGGCTTCCACGAACGTGATGTGGGGCATTGCTGCATACGCTGCCTGCCATTCTCCGTAACACCACACGACTCGGGCAATGGGTGGAGTGATCATGCTGTCGGCGTGTTCGAGGAGCTTCCTGACGAAGTGCGTTTTGCCGGAGCCCGTCGGTCCTGCGATGACGCAAGTGAAGGGATGCTGCCACCCAGGGTCCATGGTTCGAGGTGTATCCGTTGTCGTGGTAACCCGCTCTTGTAAATTTCGTACGAGTGAACTGGAGTGGTGGTGGGTACAACGTCGGTCGTCGTTGTCTGTTCACTGTCAGGGATGGTGCTGGGGGTGGGTACAACGTGGGTCGTCGGTTCACTGTGAGGGATGAAATCCGGTGGGTGTTCAGACGTAGTGGGCGTACTTGGTGTAGGTGTAGAGCTTACACTCGTTGTGGCTTGTACACGGGGTGTGGTGGTGATGACTGGGCTCGATACGACTGGTGCTCTCTGTAGACTGGTTTCACTGGTGCCTGGTGTTCTCAGTTGGTTAAGTAACGTGCTGACATAGGCTACGTCGTAAAACACACCTCCGTACAACACACTCAGCAGGGTTAGCAATAGCACCCCAAAGCCCACTTGTGCTTTGCGCGTTTTGGGAGACGCTGTGTTCAGAGGCAGCTGCTGTTTGTCCATAGCACTGTGGTCGGACGTGGAATGAAGGAGGACGGCAGTGGTGTCTGGCTTTATAGTCGTTTCACCTGGTTGGCCGCGACCCAGGAATTGAAGGAACTGGGCCAACCTTGCCATTTCACGAAATGAAACAGTTTGCCACGTCGACGTTCCGTTTTCAAAATCTGCTCCACCGTGTAGTAGTCTTGCTGTGTTTTTACAACAGGCTGTAATTCCGTCTCGTAAAACGTCCCCAGCAACGTTTCCCCTTGGAGATCTTCCAGTTCATAGACTCGCCGCTGTCGGGGTAGGCGCCGTTTAATCAGGAAGTGCTCATCGCTCCAGTTGGGCAAGTAACTTTTCTCGAACTTGCCCTTGACTTTACTGATCCGTACAGGGTCCCCGACCTTGTACACCGCCTTCGTCGTTCGCTGCGATGGCCTGGGGTACAAGACACGCCGGACTTGGGCTTCATTGCGTTGGGTCACGGTAATGGGGGCTCTCTCTATACTCCGATGATAGGCTCGATTGTAACCCCTCACCAGTTTCGGGAGAACATCGATGTACCGCCTTGTATTCTTGTAGGTGAAATATTTATACATGCGGCCTTTGAATGTCCTGTTGAACCTCTCCACCACGGAAGCCTTGGTCTCGTTGTACGTATGGAAGAAAAACACCTTCTGTTTCTTGAGAAAGGCTTGGAACGGTCTGTTGAGGAATTCCGTGCCTTCGTCGGTTTGCAAATACAAAGGTTTGCGCCCGGTCTTGAAGATGTCTTTGAACGCCGCTATGAGATTTGCCCCCGTTTTCGTCCGGATGGGTACCACCCACGCATACTTGGATAGGATATCGATGCACGTCAAGATATACCGATTCTCATCGTTGTGTTTGGCAAAGGCGCTCATATCGACCAAATCCGCTTGCCACTGGGCATCTATTCCTCCCACGATGACCCGGTTCCGTAGAAAATGGCGACGGACAGATCGATGTAAGGTATAGGTGTCTTGTTTTCTTAACCAATCTCGGACTTGGGCACGTTGTATCCCCTGGGGTTTGGCCGCTCGATAGAGAGCCGACAATGCACTATTGGCCGCCGGACTGTCGGGACTCTAGTATAAGTTATCCAGCACCTTCTCCCAGCGCTTCATGGTGACACAATGATGATGCACCCTGGCTCTATCGTTTATTTATAACGGGTATATCTTGGGCCGGAGTTTCTTTCTGATTTTCTTCATTGGCTTTCACAGTGTCCATGGTCAATGACCAGTCCAACTCGTCTGATGACCGCTTGATAAACACTTCATCCACATCTACCACGGCATCTTCCAATGCAGACCATAGATCAGGGTGAAGGGTAAAATGCACTGTACCCCCATCTAGCCGAGCCAATTGAGCAAAGAAAGGGCCGCGTCGGATGTACACATCGTGACACAAGTGGATGAGATCGCCGTCCAGTTCACCAGACAACACCTGTTTGAATTTGGTCCAGCCCTCCCGGGACAGACGAATGTGAGCCGGGCACGGTTGTGTAGGGTCCGTGTCTCCCACCTCCTCCATGATATCGACCGTATCCGCATACACGTGCAGGAAAACCTCGGGGGTCAAGCTGAGATACGCCAGTATCATATGCTCCGCCATGGTCAGTACGTGAATGGTACCAGATTTGACTGTCTCTCGTATTTATAGGGACAACCCCGTGAGATCAAAGGATCAGGTGGTCATGTCACTGGGCTGACTGAGTCTAGCCGGGTAATCAATGGCATCGTCGTCGTCGGGTTCATGTAGTTGTTCATGGGGTTCAGCCGCCGCGTCCTCCATAGCACGAGCCCACGCCAACTGGTCTGATGATCGCTCGTCCGGTGTAAACAGCTGGTCCACAATAGGCACCACTTTCTCCAAGGCTGACCACAGAGCGGGGTCTAGGGTGAAGCCTCGCGTGGGGTCTTGGTAGCGGCCCAGGCGTAGGAAGAGGGAGGTACGGTATACGTAGATGGCATACGGTATACGTAGATGGCATTGTCTATGTGGATGAGGTGTCCGTCGAGCTCACCGCTCAACATCCGTTTAAATTTGGTCCAGCCGTCACGAGGTAGTGTCACCGTATTCGATACGGTCTCAGCGGGCGCCCAGCAAATAGCTCCACGGTCTTCCACCAGGGTGACTTTATCTTCATAGACGTGTAACCCCACCTGGGGTGTAAGGGGCAGGATGGCTCGTAGGTCGGATGACATGCTTGCTCCAAATGTCGAACGGTGAATGACACACACTCTGTCTGACCCTGGTATTTATAGTGTCAATACCACAGCGCCAGGGTCAATAGGGCACAGACTAGTATGAGGCCAACCAGCCGGCGCTGGTTCCGGCGTGAGCGCTCCTGGTCCATAGCCCGAGCATCAAGGATGGCTGTCATAGTCCAGTAGTGGTGAGTGATGGCACGCCTCTCCATCGAGTGCACTCTGTGGAGGACCGCTTCTGTGAACTCGTTCAGGATCTGGCGTCGTCCCTCGTTGTCGTCGCCATCTGCAAACATGGACCGGACCACTGCTCGGTAACCCGTGAATGAATTCACCACGGTGGCATGCTGTAAAATGCGAGTCGCATAGGGCTGGATCTCCGCCATGGCTCTGCAACCGTAGAAATGTAAGTGTAGGATCCCGAGAGACGTGTTTTATAGACCAGGTCACACATGCGCGCCTAGACGTCGGGTGTAGTCCGTGATACGTACTATTCTGATGGGTTAGTCCAAAAAAGAGAGCAACAACAACAACACAGATTACAGGTCAATCCTTTTATTATGCGGTAATAAAATCCTTTTCGGTAAAGTCCGTGTCATTTTTTCGGTAAAGTCCGTGTCTTTTCGGATCGGTGACGTCCGTGTCTATCATCCGGGCACTTCGCGTCTGCGCCTGAATTGGGTATGTATGAGGGTCTTCATGTGCGCGCGTGCAATGCGGCTCAGTCGTACACCAGTACACCAGTCTCGATCCTCGACTTGGGGTAGAGTGTGCTAAAAATAGATCACCAGCTAGCGTGCTATAAAAGGGGAGCGGCCTTGCCGTTTCATCAGACTCTCTGTCAACCACCAAGATGTTCACTTGCACAACTTGCCAGAAGCAGTTTACTCGTCTAGATAATTTACGACGCCACGAGGCCTCCGCCCACAACGATGCACGGTATACTTGTATAACCTGCGCACGGTCATTTAATCGGGAGGATGATTTACTGCGCCACGAACGCTCATTCCTCGAGGGCGCGACGGAACAATGTAAGGATTGTGGTCAACTCTTCAAACGACGCAGTCAGTTGAGACGGCACCAGCGTTTGATTCATGCCCCGTTTCCACGGTTTTGGCGACAACTTCCTACTGAAGAGGAGCCGCGGAAGGTCAGACCCAGTGAAGATAAGCCCGGGGAGACGAACGCCACTGGTGATGCGATGACGGAGAGCCCACCTATACCGACAGTTGGGAAGAGCCTGGATTTCCAGCCGGACCCCACCGTTACGGTTTCGAGTGATACGTCATACATCGAACATTTTCTGGACGAGCCCATAAATGTTCCTAGCGATCTCTTACCCGAATATCATCCAGAGAGTGACATCTCTCGGCGCCATTGGACCATGACACGGCACTGTTTCCACAGTCATCGCCCTATTCAAGATATCTACAATTTCCCACTGACCAAGCTCACCCGTCTACGCAGCTACGTGGAAACCATCTTCAATGACCAACCTACGGCCTTCACGTTAAATGTAGCATTTGGGTACATCTTATGCCATAAGATGACGGGTGAATTGCGCTATTTCTATTCCAGTGCCATCCACCCAGTGTCCGACCAACCGTTTACCATCATTGACCGGAGGTCACTAGAGATGA
Source organism: Hanleya hanleyi (assembly GCA_036873755.1). NCBI lineage: Eukaryota > Metazoa > Mollusca > Polyplacophora > Lepidopleurida > Hanleyidae > Hanleya > Hanleya hanleyi. Next base: position 137,886 of record JAVTVY010042188.1, read on the forward strand.
TGCTGGACCAAATGGAACAATTGGATGTCTTGGGATGGGTCCAACAACAACGACCCAACACCAAGTGGGCAGTGAAGAGGGTGACCAATGTTACATTTTTCCTTACCAAGGTGATTCACCACCGCCATCGGTTGAATGCGTCACTCGTGCACTGATGAATACCATAACATGTCGTACATACTCTCTATGTCTACATGCTGATCATTGACTTGAGCTCAGTAAACACTTGTACCTAATGTGACGGTGCGTTAAATAATAAAACATGGTGTTTGATATTTCAATTTGTTTTGCTGTGAACATACTAAGCATACCCAGGGCGGCTCCCCCAGCCTGGGTATGATGTAACATTGGGGATAATAAACTGTATGAACATTGCTGAACTTGTTGTTATTCACATCACCACATTGACTTGATAGGCAGGTCCCAATAAGCCCGGGAAGCGCTGCGGCCGGAGAACCCGCGCGCGCGCGCGCCGCTCGCGCTGGGGGGCCGGGGCGGGAAAAGGTCCCGGAGGTTGAACATACGGACGTCTAAGGGGAAACATTGGAACTCTTCTATGTTTGGAGGTAGTTTTTTAGTGAAAAACCCGGAAGTGACGTCACAACCCCCACGTGACCTGCGCAGCAGAATGGATACGACACCCTAGTGTAACTCTCTCACCTAGGCTTCACATGGATACCTCACTCGATCCCATCGACCCACTAGGGGACCACCACCACCCCAACACGTCTATTTCTATACTACGGCCAGACTGCGCATACGCAGAATGCCGCTAGTTCAACCCCACACCCAGCCCATCAGATGCCCCTTCACGAAGGCTTCACTTGGATACCTCATACGACTCCATTGGACCATTCGTGGCTCCCCTAGCTCCAACACGTCTAGCGGGATCCATACAGGGTCCAGTTTTCGACACTAGGTGACCACATCCCGACAGAAATGACCAGTTTTCGACACCGGATGTGCCGCCATCTTGAACATACGTGCCGCCATCTTGGATATGTCCCATAATGCACCGGGTCAAAATACTCGCTTCTGATTGGACGAGAGCTCCGTGGCGGATTTGAAATACTCGCTTCTGATTGGACGAGAGCTCCGCATTGCATCTGCGCATGCGCAGAATGATATTCCTACCGCACACCCAACCCATCAGATGCCCCTTCACCTAGGCTTCACTTGGATACCTCACTCGACCCCATTGGACCATGAGTAACTCCCCTACATCCCAAAACGTCTATGCGCATGCGCAGAATGACGCTATGTCAAACCCACTAGTCCAGTCAGATGCCCCTTCACATAAGCTTCACATCGATACCTCACTCAACTCCATCGGCCCATGAGTAGCTTCGCTAGCTCCAACACGGCTATTTCCATACCCTTGGGCCACCGCGCATGCGCAGAAGGCCGCTATTTCAACCCCACACCCAACCCATCAGATGCCCCTTCACCTAAGCTTCACTTGGATACCTCACTCGACCCCATCGGACCATTATTGGCTCCCCTAGCTCCAACACGGCTATTTCCATACCCTTGGGCCACCGCGCATGCGCGGAATGCCACTATTTCAACCCCACACCCAGCCCATCAGATGCCCCTTCACATAAGCTTCACTTTGATACCTCATACAACTCCATCGGCCCATGAGCAGCTCCGCTAGCTCCAACACGGCTATTTCCATACTCTTGGTGTACACGAGTTGTCTCCCTTGCGTCAATGTGTGCAGATGGCGCTACGGTCGACGCCGTGTTGTGGAAAGGGCGTACCCACACCATCCTGGAGCCGCCATTTTGTTTGTTGTTTTCTTGCGGAGATACACGGGACAATAAACACTCGACCCTAGGGTGGTACAGATGCTAGACTGATCCTATTAACATGGTACAACACCTATAGATTATGTTTATTATTATTATATGGCTTAGACGTTTTTTGAGGGTAATGTGAGGGTTTTTGTCCCCGTGACCTCCCCACCGCCTCGTTTGCTCCCTTGCGCCGCCATTTTGGTCCCACACACACACACCCCGCCATTTTGAACCCACACCCACATCAGCCGCCATTTTGAACCCACACCCACACCCACATCAGCCGCCATTTTGAACCCACACCCACACCCACATCAGCCGCCATTTTGAACCCACACCCACATCAGCCGCCATTTTGAACCCACACCCACACCCACATCAGCCGCCATTTTGAACCCACACCCACACCCACATCTACCACCATCGAGAACATGCCTTGATCACGTGATCATCACGTGATCAAGTTCCTCCTCATATCCTCCGCAATGTGACGTCATTAAGTAGGTCAATGTGAGTCAATTTACCCTTTGTATACTACTGTGGGGCATATTGATATTGGTATACACTTGTCGGTGAATTTACTGGGGAATTATATGAGGCTGCGTTCGATACGCAAGGTAAAACAAGAATAAGTACAAACAGTGAGAAAAATAATAATGGAAAGTTTGTAGTATGGTTTGATTTGAATTGCAAGAAGCTAAAAGTCAATTTAGAAGCGCACGGAATAAGTTTCGTAAACATGAAGATATTTTTAAAGAAGAAATGGTACGAACAAATGCAATATATAATAAAGTAAAGAAATTAGCTAGAGCACAGTACGCTAGCAGACAGAAAGCGTCATTACGAGAGAGTTCTAAAACCTCACAATCCAAATTTTGGAAAATATGGGTTCAGAAAAGGGGTAGGAACTGTTGATTGTGTTTTGTTTTTTATAATTTTATTTTCAAAACTATTCAGGATAATGGAAAATTATACTGCGCTTTTGTTGATTTAGAAAAAGCTTTCGACACAGTAAATAGAAGTGCCCTATGACACAAGCTACTAGAGGTCACAAACCACTAAATATTCGCCTTACTTAATATGTAGTAAATTGGCCGAGCACATCTTGAGAAAACTATATTCCCTAATATTCGCCGCCCCAAATGACCCACCACACCAGGTAGACTGGCCTTTCCGCTCAAACATATGGAAAATTCAACATACATTCCCCACCATTTTTTCGAGATGAAACCGCCAGAAATAGGATCATCCAGCCCGACACCATTACGGCAAATTTCGGAGGTGCCAATCAAACTGGCCCAGATTTTTTCCCGATTAAAATTTGAAAAGGTGGTTTTGATATTTTTGAGAGTCAAATATTATAGAAACATTTCAAAATATGTCACAGACCATTTCTGGCCCAGTCAGGTATAATGGTCAATCAATGTTCGCCGGAAGTCAAGTCCTGATAATAATCTTACACCCAAAAGCTTCAATGAAGGTTTGTGACCTACAATCTGGATGCAGCAAATAATTGATTGACCTCATTAAAGCCGTTTATAAAAAAAAAAGTGAGAACTTGTGTGCGAAGTGCTGGGAATCTTTCACATTTTGGGGTTAAACAAGGAGAGCCTTTGTCACCTATATTATTTTCACTGTATAGAAATGATCTTTATGCAGAAATTAGTGAGGACTATAACGCAGATATATTGTGATGAATTGGTTTTATTTATGCTCCTTTTTGCTGATGACACTATTGTTTGCCTCTTCTAAATGGAATGAAAGCATATTGTGTAAAGTGGAATTTAAAAATTAATGCATTAAAAACAAAAATTGTGATTTTTGGTGCCTGTAAATATAAAGGATGGACATGCAAGGGTGAAACGGTGGAAGTAAACGATAGCTTTTCTTATTTGGGCATTACTCTTAAATATAATTTGAATATGAAAGACATCCATAAACATCTAATAGATAAGGCAAAGGAATCTGTGTTTATTTTATTGCAATGTTTCCATAAATTACCCTTGGAACTTAAAACAAAGCTTGAGTTGTTGGATAAAATGGTGAAGCCTACTCTTCTCTACGGTTGCGAGTTATGGGGTTTATCCGATATAAAAGGAGTTGAGTCTGTATATCGCCAGTTCTGTAAAAGAATATTAGGTTTACCTAAGAATTGTCCAAACATGCTTGTCTATGGTAAATTAGGCTATTTTAGTCTGTCTATCGATTGTAAAAGCAGGGCTTTGAATTTTTGGGAAAAACTAATGGAACAATAGGTCAAGCATTGCTTTCGGGATATATCAAGTGCAGTTATCACAGCATGTCCGTAACAGTAGAATTCAATTGAAGTCCGACAGTTATTGAATTACATGGATATGGTTATTTGCAGAATGTTGAAAATCCCTCGTCTCGTAGTGTTAATAATTGTTTAATTAAGAAATAATGTTTTCATAAGCGTGCTAAATCGTTAATTTACGCACGGGTAGTGTGGGAAAGTTTATATATTAGGGCAAGGGCGAAGCCCGCGCCCTAAATTTATAAACTTTCCCACACTATACCCTACACTACTACTCATCGCGCACTATTCATCGCGTATGAGCAGTCAACCCATTCTACTGTAGGGTGTAAGCCTGGCCCATGGAATCTCAAGTAGTGAAAACCCCAGGTCTCTCGCCCCACCCTATCCTGTGCCACACCTATGCGACCTGCTGTGCAGTGAGTAAAGCCGAGTAGGAGGAGGAGGAGGAGGAGGACACGCCACGGATTATACTAGGTAGATGGTAACATTGCTACTCTTTTGAAGGAGTCATCTTCTTTTATTCTGTAGGCCTACATGTGGATACATATTTTATAGTACACGCTTGCACGACTGTATTAAAATAAAATGATAAAAAATATTAGTTGATATATCTCGACTATATATGACGACGAATCTTTAAAATAATCAGGTGATGAAACATGGTGGTGGCATACTCGACTCGATTCTTGAGCCTGAACTGGCTTAACTTTCGAACCTACAACGTGGTTGCTCTTCATTGACATCTCTTTGACTCTGTTTGCCCCGCTTTACTCCTGATCAAGATAACGTTACTGATCCTGAACCGGCGACCCAAGGTTGTCCTTTTCTCACACCTTATTTGGCCCTGCACATTAGATGCAGCTGCAGATATTGCAACTCCTATACGAAATGAATGAGCAGTGCATCCAACACTAAACACTGTGTGATAGATTAAATAACCCAAAAGTCCATTCCATTAACCTTTACACCATGTAGCCAGATAATTTAGGATGAAAAGAGCAGAGGCATCGTGCTTTGACGATAAAATGTCACGCACTGGACACTTACTGACAAATTAAGCACCTGGTGATTAATAATTATGTTGATCACAGACAGTTTGAGTGCGAACGGTAAATTTTGAGTCAACTTGTTACCATGTGTGTTTCTTAGGACAAAAGGTTTCTTGGTTGCTTTCGCGGTAAACATATACACTACGCTCTCGAAAAAATATGCACTCGGAAAAATTCAAGGATCTGAACATTTTTAGTAAAGGAATTTGTCCACATAAAAATTTTAATCAACCTGCGGACATTTTAGTTTTTCCATTTTCCTCTCCGGATGGGTGGCATGCACCATGCTTTTATAATGGTCATGTCCCTCACACAGTTCCTTGTGAACAATGATGGATCTTCATTTGTAAACGCCCACTATGGGACTCTCTTATTGTACACCTCAAATCGTGAATACCGTCTAACAATCAACGATTAATACTGACTTCACATGTTCCAGTAGCGATCGAACAAAAGCCAAACGTTAAAATTATCCTAAACGTCTCCGAGGTAGGACGTGGCGTTGTTTCAATCATGCGAAATGTATATCATGTCACGAACATGTGACATTCCCATACACTACTTTATAAGCTAACAGCCTCTTCTAACTCTCTACGTCAAAGTAGAGATATAGTGACTATCGTATCGATCTAGTGATATAATCTTGCTGATGATTTTGTTAAAAAGTACACGCAAGGTTCAGAATGACGCATTGCTGACCAGAAACAATTTTGGTCTAAGGGTACACAAAAGTGATCTGCACTAAAACAGACTGCAATTGAGAACCATTTACCAAGATACCCACAAGTCAGAAACTGACATAATTGATATTCTGCATTGTCTTGATAAGTATTTTCATCAACGTCACAAAACATTGTTGCAGAAACTTATAAAACAGGGCTATTCCACCAAGCGCCTCCACTCAAACTTTCTCAAATTTGGCGATACATATCGCATGCTGATAGCAAAATACGAGCGTAGAGTGCAAGATCTATGGCGTTCAGTTTCGTAACTTGTGTCTAATTCCGCTTAACCCGGGGCTAGAGGCCGTATGAACCTATGTACATCAAGATCCTCATGGTGCTCATATGAACAGTCACAATCAAAGCGTGACTGAGATACATCATTCTGTAGATGACGACTTTACAACGATTATTATAGATTAAGAATACTGATCAGCGATACGGATTATATATTTTTGGAAATCCTGGTGTATGTTTTCAGGTGAACGTCTGAGGAATTAGGTGAATTGTTCTAGACAAGAAAGAATAATTTTAGCGAAGATAATTTGGGTGAATGAAAACTGCCGTTAGAAATTCACGGGAAATCTCACAGCCTAAGCCCAAGACAGAGATGCGCGAAAGCAAGAAAAAACCCTTTGATATTTGCGGTGACACGAACCCTTCGTTTAAAATATCGGATTCGTCCCATCAGAAAATCAAATACTATTAGCATGCCTACACATCATCCAGCACCTCTTCAGAATCCATCTATCGACATTTTATCCGTGATAGAGATCATTTTCGGCTCCGAAACGTCAATATTGCCGTGTTTCTTAACAAATATTAAGTCCTTTTTCGCTTTTCAAATCCGATATTATTTAAGCACTGAAAAGGTCAAGCACAGTCTGTCAAGTTTCGTATCGATCGGATAAAAGGTTTGCAACAAGAGGCTTTTTTGTTAATTCCAAAAAAAGTTTCGACATCATCGGTGTCAAAGACAGAAAAATTAAAAATACAAGTAAAATACCAATAATAATAGGTTTCCAGAAATACTGGTTGGTTTCCCTAATTGCAGGACTGTGGAATCCAGAATCAAACCGTCTACAGTGGATGACCACGCATGACCACTCCGTAGTATAAAAGAGTCCAATCCTACTGACAAACTTCAGATCCGACCTTCAGTAGTCAGCCATAACGAATTTTCGCGTTCATAATCCAAGAACAGTATTTCGTAAAATAATACTAGCACCAGACTCCAAGTAGGCATACATTACTGATATATATAAACATAAACTAATTTCCTGCATGAGAGAATTGGTCAACACTTTCCAATGATGCCAGACAGTCAGAAAAAAGGTGATAACTATCACCCCGAAAAGGTGATGAGTTTTGAGCCATCACCCTTTTTTATGATCACCTTCAAAAATGATGGTCATCACCTCTGAGCTGTGATGAGCAATGATTGTAAATTTAGTTCATCACCTTTTAAGGGTGATGAGACCACATCATCACCCTTAAACGGTGATGGCCGTCACCATTTAAAGGTGATGACTCTTAGTCTAACTCATCACCTTTTAAAGGTGATAGCCAGGTCTGATCAGCATTAAAGGCTGATGGGCCATCACCTTTTTTCTGACTGTGCAGTGTGAAAGTAAAGAATGTCCCAGGAAACAATGTCCTTATTTCTTGTTATGAAAAAATGTCTTACTCGAGTTGCAAATCAGGAAAAGAATTCGTAGCCAGCATATTCACAGTCCAATCCGTATCAGTGATGAATATTCTTAATCCAAATACCATAAAAACGGATAAAAGTTTTACACAAGCTTTAGTAGTAACTCACTAACTATGCAATTCTAATGTGGAATAATATATTTTATGAAAAGCAATCCAAACTGATATAGCGTACATGTTCTGGTGTCGTTACTTCCAATTCTCCATAAAGCAATCTGGCGGAACTAGCATCTATAACAGCATTGTGATCAAATTGTTATATATATAGCTGATCCTGTTCAGGAACACATGCTATACTAAGCATGGTGCTAGTCTATCATTCATGATCTAGAAGAACTAATCGATATAACACAACAGATACCGTCTCTATCATTAGGAATTTGCTGTCTACATTATAATCAGTTCGAGGAAATATTAATTTATTTGATTTCATAGCCGCTATCCCAGTATTGAATCAGCCGATGTTATCTAAAGAATACATTTCTTTAAAACACCTGGTCTAAAAATATCAAACCATAAGTGGTACATTTCTTTAAAACACCTGGTCTAAAAATATCAAACCATAAGTGGTACCATGAACAAAAAACTTCCTATGCAGCGAGGATAAACGGCGATCGTGGCATAATGTGCCCATCAATCTTATTGTTCCATACAAACACTAACACCATAGTTACGGGAGAGTTTTGTCGCCACTGAACGACGCTATCCAGTAATGTCATGTCATATCATCATACCAAGGTGTAATACGATGCTTTGATATTCTGTCAACATGCTGAAAGCATTTTATTATTATTATTATTCTCGCAGTAATTGATTATGTCTGTCTCTCTAATCGCTTCATTAAGGTGGTTTATTTCTCCCATCACGTATTCGTGAACACAAACACATATCATTTTGACCCCATGATTCCCAAGTCTCCTTTGTCGTATTGATGTGAAGATTGCCGTGCAAAATATTTTCAGATTGCTAAGATTGGTGTTGATCATATAACAATATCGAAGTATAGTGTATTAGACTCGTACGTGTGTCAATCTCATAGATGGACGTAAAAAAATCACAAATCGGTCCTCATAATTCAATTAATCAAGCAAAACTAATTCAATAATATTATGTTATTAACCAAGTGTTTTCATATTGGCTCGGTTATAGGTCCGAGGTCTGCCGTATTGGCACGAGGCCGCAGGCCGCAGGCCGAGTGTCAATACGGCTGACCGAGGACCTATAACCAGGCCAATATGAAAACACTTGGTTAATGACATTTTTATTAAATAACTCACCAACAACCTTTTTTTTCATCGATTACAATACATGTATCAAAGGAATATTTTAGTACAGAGACTCCCCCCTAAATCAGGATGTATATTTCTTCCTTGACAGTAGCCATTATTTCCCACGATTAATGTGGTTTCGATGTACCACTACAGTCGGAAAGTGGATCTCCTCTACAATAACGCTTTAATTAACGGCGATAATCGGACGGTAAATAGACCGATCACCTTCAACCTTCAACGTAGAAAACGGGAGTTGAAAAGATAGAAGCAGATGAAATTTTAATCATACAATATATATCATGAAAGTAATATACTAATTTTATTTGATGAGAATGGTGAAGCAAAATACAACCTTGAAATATGGTGAATTGATCCAAATCCAGTCCCGATTTGAGAATCGAAGACCTATTGAGACCCTAGTTTTCAACATCATCATCCAGGTGTTTCGTTCGCATCTAATTACTGTTGTTACCATCCAGGGGCGTCACTAAGATTTCAAAAGGGGGGGTGCGAATCTAGCGAAAGTTCTTGGAGGTCGACTATCACAGCCCAACAGGCGAAGGTCCAGGGGCCGCCTAGGCCCCGGAAGCTCCGGGGTCCTAGATCGCTGGAGATACGTTCTAAGCGTTTTCCCGGATATAAATCTGACCATAATGTATGCAGATTTATGGTTCTATTTTCACGTTTGTTTCGCATTTGTAAGCACACATCGATGTTAAAAAAATCACACATCATGCCTGAATCCATTTGACTTTCTAGTTATATTTAATACATACAAAACGATGACTTTTACACCATGGAACATTAGAAACCAATACGCGTACCAATATGATTGATTTACGCAAAGCTAAAAAGCGAATCTTGCCGGACATGCCACCCACCCCCGTAGATCCGTTCTTGCTTTCCCATTTCTCACCATCCCAGGAATGCGCGCCTTTCTAGGAGGATCCGGAAAATTTTAAATGCATTCCTGCATTTTAGCGTATTTTAATGCTAAACTGGGGTTTGATATCTTACATAATTTTCGTATTTCCATTATACGGCCAAAAACGGGGGTGCGTTAGCACCACACGCACCATGGGTAGCGACGCCCTTGCCATCCACACGTGATAAGCTCTTCTAGCTTCAAATATGGCATCATCTTCTGTCATAAAATATCACTGTTGTCATCGCTTCGTTCATCAGTGCACTGTTGTGTTTGATCACATGTTTTGTCGTCTGCTTGTGCGGATATCACGCTCGCGTCACTGTAGTCTATTTCAGTATGGCTCCTCTCACTTGATTTCAACGTTTGTGTACATATGCGATACGTTTCTATAGATCTATCGAAAATTATCACAGAAGGTACTGAATATCCGTTCAAAGTATGAGTATACAGTGACATCATTCGGAGAAGATCACGAATCGAGGATCATTCATCGTCAACATCGCCATGTTGAAAGTCATATTGGCCCGGGACATATTGGCCCTGTTATCCCGTATTGGCCCGTCTTCCTCATATTGGCCCGATTTGGTGGTAATATGAAGCAGGCCGATTTTCTTGTATTGGTTTCATATCATGGATAGTTATTTAATAAGAGAAGAAATTGATTGTGAAACGAACGAATTCTTCGGATTAATTCTTGCAGCAGTAGAAAGACTGCACGCGTGTGTCCAGTCAACAATGTTCGTCACTCTTGCAACGTCATGGTGCACGCGGATCTCACTCGGTAGGCCTAGCGCGGTTCAAACAGTTTTCAGTTTGACAGTTTGTTGCACATTGTGTATGAAGAGACAGGCCTAAGTCAGGGCTAATTAGTTGAAAACTGAAACGTACAAGAAATTCTGCAAAAGAAAAATTAGATATGAAACTAGAAGAGGAAAAATTGCTCGAATTGAGTTGGTCTTGCCAGTAGCCCGAAAAACATCGGCTAAGGGGTCTAATTTACTTTGCGTTTATTGTTGTCCCCCGCCGCAACGCGGCCGGGGACTTTAAAATGGTTCTTGCTTCTTTGTGTCCGTGGATGTCCGTGTGTCCGTCCATGTCTGTTCGAAGCGATAACTTCCTAACGCTTTGTTGGATTCTTCCGAAATTCGGAATATGCATTCCTTGCGACAAGACGCCATTCAGTGTTGCATTTCAGCAACATCTGCCTGAAGGTGGCGCCACTGGGTTCCTTCTTTGTTTCTGTGGATGTCCGTGTGTCCGTCCATGTCTGTTCGAAGCGATAACTCCCTAATTCTTCGTCGGATTGTTCTGAAATTCGGCATATGCATTCCTTGTGACAAGACGCCATTCGGTGTTACATTTCGACAACATTTGTCCCCCGCCGCAACGTGCGGCCGGGGACTTTAAAATGGTTCTTGCTTCTTTGTGTCCGTGGATGTCCGTGTGTCCGTCCATGTCTGTTCGAAGCGATAACTTCCTAACGCTTTGTTGGATTCTTCCGAAATTCGGAATATGCATTCCTTGCGACAAGACGCCATTCAGTGTTGCATTTCAGCAACATCTGCCTGAAGGTGGCGCCACTGGGTTCCTTCTTTGTTTCTGTGGATGTCCGTGTGTCCGTCCATGTCTGTTCGAAGCGATAACTCCCTAATTCTTCGTCGGATTGTTCTGAAATTCGGCATATGCATTCCTTGTGACAAGACGCCATTCGGTGTTACATTTCGACAACATTTGTCCCCCGCCCGCCGCAACTGCGGCCGGGGACTTTAAAATGGTTCTTGCTTCTTTGTGTCCGTGGATGTCCGTGTGTCCATCCATGTCTGTTCGAAGCGATAACTTCCTAACGCTTTGTTGGATTCTTCCGAAATTCGGAATATGCATTCCTTGCGACAAGACGCCATTCAGTGTTGCATTTCAGCAACATCTGCCTGAAGGTGGCGCCACTGGGTTCCTTCTTTGTTTCTGTGGATGTCCGTGTGTCCGTCCATGTCTGTTCGAAGCGATAACTCCCTAATTCTTCGTCGGATTGTTCTGAAATTCGGCATATGTATTCCTTGTGACAAGACGCCATTCGGTGTTACATTTCGACAACATTTGTCCCCCGCCCGCCGCAACGCGGCCGGGGACCTTAAAATGGTTCTTGCTTCTTTGTGTCCGTGGATGTCCGTGGATGTCCGTCCATGTCTGTTCGAAGCGATAACTTCCTAACGCTTTGTTGGATTCTTTCGAAATTCGGAATATGCATTCCTTGCGGCAAGACGCCAGTCCGTATTGCATTTCAGCAGCATCTGCCTGAAGGTGGCGCCACTAGTTCTTGCTTCTTTGCGTATGTGGATGTCCGTGTACGTCCGTGCATGTCTGTTCGAAGCGATAACTTTCTAACGCTTAGTTGGGTTCTTCCGAAATTCGGCATACGCATTCCTTGCGACAAGACACCAGTCCGTATTGCATTTCAGCAACATCTGCTTGAAGGTGGCGCCACTAGTTCTTGCTTCTTCGTATCCGTGAATGTCCGTGTACGTCGTGATAACTTCCTAACGCTTTGTTGGATTCTTCCGAAATTCGGAATATGCATACCTTGCGACAAGATGCCAGTCTGTATTACATCTCAGCAACATCTGCCTGAAGGTGGCGCCACTGGTTCTTACTTCTTTGTGTCCGTGGATGTTCGTGTACGTCCGTGCTTGTCTGTTCGAAGCGATAACTTCCTAATGCTTTGTTGGATTCTTCCGAAATTCGGCATTCGCATTCCTTGCGACAAGAGGCCAGTCCGTAATGCATTTCAGCAACATCTGCTTGAAGGTGGCGCCACTAGTTCTTGCTTCTTTGCATCCGTGGATGTCCGTGTACGTCCGTGCATGTCTGTTCGAAGTGATAACTTCCTAAAGTTTTGTTGGATTCTTCCAAATTCAGCATTCGCATTCCTTGCGACACGAGGCCAGTCCGTATTGCATTTCAGCAACATCGGCCTGAAGGTGGCGCCACTGGGTCAAAATAGATTTTTTTCCGTGTACATCTGTTCGAAGCGATAACTTCCTAATGCTGTGTTGGATTATTCCGAAATTCGGAATACGCATTCCTTGCAACAGGACGCCAGTCCGTATTGCATTTCAGCAACATCTGCCTGAAGGTGGCACCACTGAGTTTCTCTTCTTCTTGTCCGTTCCAGTCAAAATGGGCCTTCAATTTTGCTATATGAAATCATTCTATTCACATCATATGAAACCCTAAAGCTTTTGCATGAACCATATTTTATTTCAGAAGTATAATGTGAAATAACTGGCGGGGAAATCCCCGCAGTACTGAATCCCTGATTTTTGAATTTCGTGTCATCTTAAACGAAGGACAACATTTCCTTCAATTTTGCTAACAAATAATTGTATTGCACATCATATGATTTACCCTGAAGCTTCTGCACGAATCATTTGTGTCCACACATGTATATTACTATATTAATTACAACTGTGTTCCTAATGTTTGGGTGCACACTGTGCATATGATCAATTTCCTGAATTGAACTGAATTGAACTGAATTCAACCTTGCCGGTCTTCAGACTGACAGATGATGGCATGCAGTTGTCAGTGCAGTTGTTCATGTACAGGGAGCTTTCTATGAATGAGTTGCAACCCCAAAAGGCTTAAAATTTATCAGCCACAGACCCATGTTTTTACCCCTCGGCCAATTTTGACCATGGGGTATTGTCATCATCTTGTACGTCCGTCTGTCCGTACGTCCGTTCGTGAGCGAGATAGCCGGAAAACTGTTCCGCTGATGAATTCCAAATTTGGTATGCTTATTTACCTAGTCAAGGACCAGAAGCCTATAGAATTGGGACCTGATTGGGTGGGAACCTTAGCAGCCATCTTTAATTTTTCATGCAAAATGGATAATGATCCATATCTCGGAAACCATTCAACTGTTCAATACGAAATTTGATATACATCATCGATACATCAAGCAACTTTCAACGAATTACCAAACAGGCTTTTCTGATTAGCTGGGAACCCTGGAGGCCATCTTTAATTCATGCGAAATCGATAATGATAGCCTACATATCTCGGTTACCATTCAATTGTTTTATATGAAGGTTGGTATATATCATCGATACATCCAGATACTTTGAATCGGGACCTGATTGACTGAAAACCTTGGTGGCCATCTTTAATTTAGGCAAAATCATTAATGATTAATCATTATCTGATTCCGTTGGAGTGCTCAGTGTAAAATTTGGTATACATCATTGATGCATCAAGAGACTTACGATGAATGACAGATCTGGTTTCTCTGATTGGGCGGAAATCTTGGTGGCCATCTTTAATTTATTCAAAATCTTTAATGATGTTTATCTCTGATACCATTCAAATGTTCTATACGAAACTTGATTTACAGCATCGATGTATGAAGAGACTTGCATTAATGAATACCACATTAGTTCCTCTGAGTGACGGGAAGGATGGGCAACCATCTTTAATTTATGTAAAATCATTAATGATCTCTATCTCCGACACTGTTCAAATGCTCAATGTAAAATTTGGTATACATTATCGATGCATCATCTCGGTTACTTCTACACGATGTGCCTAGGATAAAGTACTATACTATACACAATTTTTTGTAATTCAGCATCGCAGAAAACCAGCGTTTTCATGGTAAAAGGGTTAGGAAAGAACTAAAAATACACTTCAATGCAGAGTGATTTTGATTGACGCCAGAAATCGCTCAGAACGCTTCTTCGGCGATCTAGACCCCAGGAGCATCTGGGGCCTAGGCGGCCCCTGGATCCTCACCTAAAGTGCAATGATAGTGGCCGTACCACTTTGAATTTGCTTCCGACGCCCCCTGTATTAACAGACAGTGTCAACGTACTGTTCCAGCTGTCTCCCGTTCAGTGATTGGTCATTCGACCCCGCCATTTTAAACTAATACGAGCATTTTCATTGGATCACTATTAGATAAGACCCACCCCCATCTTCATACACAACCACGCGACTGTCTCAGTTGACTAATGACATAGCGCGGCCTCGTTTTTTATTTCAAAATCTGCCGTCTAACTGGGAAAATGCTGTTGTTGCTGCATCAGCCGATCATTGGCCCCCTGTAGAAGATACTATAGGCTAATACATGTAGGCTACCATGCCATGAGATGATGCTTGGGATTGCATTTCGCTCACTTGCACCTACAGGTGGCGACAACTGGTGGCAAATTTAAAATTTGGTTTCCGGGCAACAGGTTGATGCCTTCAGCTTCTCGTCAAATTTGGTTTGCAGATAATGCCTTGAGATGTCACTTGGGGATGCTTCTCGGTGCTTCACTGCATGGAAACTATATCACAGAAGCAATCAACTTTCAGTCAATCGTTCTGAGTTGATCTTAAAACTTGGGAAGGCAGAAAGACCCTTCCACATCCAATGCCTATGAAGCAGCAGTTGCCTCCCTCATGTATATCCCCTGAGACCAACAATGCTAAAAAATATTGCTGCCATTTCGGCGGGGGACCTAGCATCCTCTGGCTGCTTGTTGTTGTTGGACCGGACCCCTACGCCCGAAGCACGTTATCGGACCGAAACGGAACGAAACAAATCGAACATCAGTCGCTCGAGATCTTCCACCGCACACGTCATTGAAAATTGATTCCTGCCGGTTTTAACCATTAGCGTCGTGTGTTTATTCACGTGATCGGAAAGGTCACGATATAAAAATAGCGTATAGGTCATATATAAAGAAGCTGTCGAAAAAGCGCCAAAAACCCCGGAAAATCAGTCGATGTTTTCTCCACACATTTTGATCACATTTTGTCAGCATCAGTCGCTAGAGAAAGTACAGGACTCGGTTCGGTTAAAATGTATCGAATTCTTGTCATAATTTTTCTCGCCAGTTTAATCAGTTTCGTCAGCTAGATATTCCGAAGAGGCAGGTTACGGAAGGCCAAAATATTATAACACATTGACACCTACCGCGAGTCTGAGCGGTGATAGAAAATGCCACAACCCTTACCTTATACCACAGTACTGAATCGACAAGGATGGTTATAGGCGAAGGCAGCAGTACATTTGTCGTGTTACAGTCATCTGTAGGCAGGATGACGTCTGCATGCAGCCAGATAATTGCAGCAATGCTAAAATGAGGCAGCAGAGGCAGCAGATTGTATGTAAAATATGGCGACATACCATTGTAGCTAGCATTTCTTGAGGCAACAGTGCATTTGGTAATTGTCACCCATAGATATATTAAAGACATGCTCTCCGAATCGATACTCACGCTGATGATGAATTACGACACGTTCCGAATGATTAGTAAAGTTCAAGATCATTGACTAGTAGCCTAGACTGCGAGGTTCACGTTCGTTCGCGCTGACCATATGTTAGGCCTACAATGGACTGTCACTTGATCCTCGTGTAATACAATGGACTGCTGCAGAACCAGACACAAAACAAACACATATTCATTCATATTTTGTATTAAATATACATGAATTGAATGAAATTTGAGAGATAATTGGATCAGTGATATTTCCGACAAGAACATGTACAGTTTAATCCATGAAATCGCTCCGTTTCGTCATAATATTTTTTCATGGTACTAGATATATAATGCACTGCTGCTCACACAGATCAACTGGAACAACGCCACAAAATGTGTAAAATTTTTGTAAAGTTCTAATAGTAATAACCCGACATTTGATGTCGATTCAGTACGATATCTAGTGATAAAAAATGACTCGACCCCAACAACCATATATTTCATTCACAGGCCGAGAATCTCCAATTTTCGGGTAACGATGCAGACGTCTGGTTTAAATTGATATTCTTTCACAGATTTTGAAGTGTTCCAGTTCTAGTGAACTGATTGAGGCCTTTGTGACCAGATGTTGAACGGTGATGTTGCACTCGTAGGCCACCTAACAGATTTTGCAATCAACATTCTGAGACTCCTCACTTGACTGAGGGATTTTATCGGACATCTGCAGTAATTGTTGCATACATCCGCTTTATCGTGGCCGCCAAGAATTCAGCTAGGAAGTGGTTTTCATGAGTTCCCCGGGTAGAATAATTTCTTTATAATAATTTGTGTATAGTGGGACGAGAGAAACCCCAATCCTACAATGTCAAAATCTCGTTCAAGGTCACCGAGACGTCGACTTATGGTATTATGGTATTCTAATGGTATTTTTGACACACAGGATCCACAGACGTTATCTCGGCTCTGCAGTTTATCTTCCAAATTCTTGTAATTTTATGAACATTTTTCTAAATACAGATAAATATTTAAATTGAAACTTCTTTCCGGTTGTTTTTTTAGTTTTCTGGCTGCAATATTTGCGCAAAATTATGCACTAAATTCTTAATCGATTTACGGCCAGTGATCCAGTGCTAAGAAAACAAGCAGCCAGAGGATACTAGGTCCCTCGCCGAAATAGCAGTAATATTTTGTAGCATCGTTGGTTGATATACATGAGGGAGGCAACTGCTACTTCATAGGCGTTGGATGCGGAAGCGTCTTTCTGCCTCCCCAAGTTTTAAAATCAACTCCGAACGGCTGACTGAATGTTGAGTGCAGCTGTGCTGTTGTAATATAGTTTCCATGCAGTAAAACTTGGAAATTATGTAACTGAGATGCAACCCCAAACGACATCTCAAGGCATATTATCAGCAAATCAAATTTGACGAGAATCTGAAGGCGTCCTCAACCTATTGCCCGGAAACCAGATTTTAAATTTGCCACCAGGTGTCGCCACCTGTAGGTGCAAGTGGGCGAAACGCTATCCCAAGCACCATATCATGGCATGGTATCAGCATACGAACGTTGGGAAGAATCTGAAGAGGGACCTTCAAGTCATTACCCGGAAACCAAATTTAGATTTTGCCACCAGGTGTCGCCACCTATAGGCGCAAGTGGGCGAAACGCAATCCCAAGCGACATCTTATGTCATGGTATATTCATACCAAATTTAAGAAGAATCTGATAAGCAGCTCTCAAGTTATTACCGGGAAACAAATTTGGTATTTTACCACCAGGTGGCGCCACTTGTAAGTACAAGTGGGCGAAAGTCAATCAAACGCAACATCTCCTGGCATGGTACATGCATGCTAAATTTGAGAAGAATCTGATGAGCAAGCAGTCATCAAGTTATCGGCCGAAATAAATTTCCGATTTTGTCACCAGGTGGCATCACCTGTAAGCAGAAGTGGATGAAACGCAATCCCATGCAACATCTCATGGCCAGGTACAATGTATATGCATGCCTAATTTGGGAAGAATTCAATGAACAGCTCTCAAGTTATTGCCCGGAAACCAAATTTAGAAGTTGCCACCAGGTGGCGCCACCTGTATGCGCAAGTGGGCGAAACTCAATTCCAAGCGACATTTCAAAGAATGGAAAGAACCCTAGTGGCGCCACCTACAGGCAGATCTCTCTGAAACGCAATACCAATCAACATTCTGTCTTAAGGAATGCATGTGTCAATTATCGAAGAAATTCGACAAAGCATTTGGACGTTATCGCTTGTGAAGAATTTGAATGGACAACCACGAACATCCACGGACATGTACAGACGATTGGAACAAGACCCAATGGCGCCACCTTCAGGTAGAGCCTGCTGAAATGCAATACCAACCCACGTCTGGTCACAAGGAATGTATATGCCAAATTTCAGAGGAATCCAACAAAGCGTTTGGAAGTTATCGCCGGTGGAGAATTTGAACAGACATCTACGGACACGACTGGAATGGACACGAAGTAGCGAAACTCAGTGGCGCTACCTACAGGCAGATGTCACTGAAATGCAGTAGCAACCAGGGTCTTGTCGCAAGGAATGCGTATGCCGAATTTTGGGAGAATCCAATAAAGCGTTTGATTCATACTCCATGTAAGTATCACGAAACAATGCCTACAATGGCCAAGTCTGGGGACAACAATATGTCTAGACCTGAGCCTTTTCAGCTGCACAAAGACCCAGACAATAGCTTCCTACATGAAGTATCTACCAAGCGTTTGGCAGTTATCGCTTGCAAAGAATTTGAACCGACATCCACGGACAGGAACGGACATGAAGAAACGAGACCCAGTGGCGACACCTTCAGGCAGATGTTGCTGAAATGCATAAGCAGCCGGTGTCTCGTCGCAAGGAATGCGTATGCCGAATTTCGAGAAAATCCGACAAAGCGTTTGGACGTTATCGCTTGCGAAAAATTTGAACCGACATCCACGGACATCCATGGACACAAAGAAGCAAGACCCATTTTGACTCAGTGGTGCCACCTTCAGGCAAATGTTGCTAAAATGCAATACCAACTGGCGTCTTGTCGCAAGGAATGCGTATGCCGAATTTCGGAAGAATTCAACAAAGCATTTGGAAGTTATCGCTCGCGGAAAATTCAAACACGCATACACGAACATCCACGGACACAAAGAAGCAAGTACCATTTTAAAGTTCCGGGCCGCGTTGCGGCAGGGGACAAAAAAGTAGTGCGGTTGTGAGCGTGGCATAGATATTTTTAGATTCATTGAAGTATGAACCGAAATTTTTGGCACTAATCAATTAATTCAATTGCTGGATCTACGAACAATATGGGGGAAATTAATGCAAATGATACAGATACAGATACAGATACATATAGCATAATAAATAATTGCTGTACAGATTTAAAGATAGGAAGTGAATATGCCACACACACAAAAAATAATCCAAACAAAATATTATATGGAAAATGTGGACATTGGAGAAAAAAAGATAATTAAAACTGCAGAAATCAGTTCAGCCCAGACACCATTGTTCAGGTTGTTCATATTTGTTTATATAAAATGTAATGAAAGATGAAATTTCCCTTTCTCGATATAATTGTCAGCAGTATATAGCATTGATATTCCCTCAACTTGACCTCTTTGCACTTGACCTGTATCCTTTCATCTTGTCTTTGACCTTGGATCATGTTTAGACATGTTAGGGTTTTTCTCATCACGTGCGGTATGACGTCACTTCCGGTCTGGGTGAATAAGGCATGTGAATGGGACATGTACTGATCTGTCTGTGGGGTTTTTCCCTACAATGTGGTTCACCTTCGTGTTTTTTCGGTACGAAATGGTACGTCCGTGTCTTTTCGGTGAGGTCCGTGGGAACATGATAGGCCATGTACTGTCTGTGGGGGTTTTCCCCGCCAGAATTTCGCTGTCGTCTGCTTGGGGTTGTCACGTGCCGAACACCTGGCTCCCCGAATTGCAACATTGTTGCACGTTCGCTACAATGTTGCGGCATCGTGAACACCTGGTCGGGCGTCTGCGTGAGTGAGTTCACGTGCCGAATGCGATTAGGAGTGCATGTACGGACTTGTATGCCGTCCATTCATTTGAGTCAGGGACTTGGGGTCCCTACGGAAGGATTTTGCAAGTCATGGATGGGTGTATGTAAAATGAGGATTTGTCTCGAAAATATAAAAAGCGGAACACGGACTTTACCTCTAAAATAGGGGAAAACCCCTAACAACTCTATCCCAAAGGGCTAATATCGGTCTCTGGCTTATCGGGTTCGGCCTGGAGTGGGTGTATGTAAAATTAGGATTTGTCCCGAAAATATATAAAAGCGGAACACGGACTTTACCCCTACAATAGAGGAAAACTCCTATCAACCCTATCCCAAAGGGCAAATATCGGTCCCTGGCTTATCGGGGCCTGCTGAGAGGGTGGGGGAGTGGGTGTATGTAAATTTACGATTTGTCCCGAAACTATAAAAAGCGGAACACGGACTTTACCCCTACAATAGAGGAAAACTCCTATTAACCCTATCCCAAAGGGCAAATATCGGTCCCTGGCTTATCGGGGCCTGCTGAGAGAGTGGGTGTATGTAAAATTAGGATTTGTCCCGAAAAAATAAAAAGCGGAACACGGACTTTACCCCTACAATAGAGGAAAACTCCTATCAGCCCTATCCAAAAGGCTAATATCGGTCCCCGGGCTTATCGGGGCCTGGGTGCATGGATGGATGCATGTAAAATCAGGATTTTTCCCGAAAATATAAAAAAAAACGGAACACGGATTTTACCCCCCTAAACTAGGGGAAAACCCTATCAAGGCCGTATATTGACTCCCATTCACCTTTGACCTCCAGTATAGAGTGCGTATATTCACTACCATTGACCTCAAAATTTGCATATCATGACCTTTGACAGCCAATCAGAAGCGAGTATTTTGACCTCGTCTGACTGTATACATGTACTGACTTGGTTCTGGGGGTTTTCCATCACGGTTGTGCACAGGTGTATGACGTCACTTCCGGTCTGCGTGAATCGGGCGTGACCTATGGGATGCATGTACTGACTTGGTTCTGGGTATTTGCCATCACGGGGAGGTCACGTGATCAGTTCGAGGTCATATCCAGCATAGTGTGTGTATATTCACTACCATTGACCTTTGACCTAAAAATTTGCATATCGTCACCTTTGACAGCCAATCAGAAGCAAGTATTTTGACCTCGTCTGACTGTATGGAATGCATGTACTGACTTGGTTCTGGGGGTTTTCCATCATGTCGGGGACTTGGGGTCCCTACGGAAGGATTTTGCAAGTCATGTGTGGGTGTATGTAAAATGAGGATTTGTCTCGAAAATATAAAAAGCGGAACACGGACTTTACCTCTAAAATAGGGGAAAACCCCTATCAACTCTATCCCAAAGGGCTAATATCGGTCTCTGGCTTATCGGGTTCTGCCTGGAATGGGTGTATGTAAAATTAGGATTTGTCCCGAAAATATAAAAAGCGGAACACGGACTTTACCGCTAAAATAGGGAAAAACTCCTATCCCAAAGGGCTAATATCCGTCCCTAGCTTATCGGGGCCTGCTGAGAGAGTGGGGGAGTGGGTGTATGTAAAATTAGGATTTGTCCCGAAAATATAAAAAACGGAACACGGACTTTATCCCTACAATAGAGGAAAACATCTATCAACCCTGTCCAAAAGGGCTAATATCGGTTCCCGGGCTTATCGGAGCCTGGGTGCATGAGTGGGTGCATGTAAAATCAGGATTTCTCTCGAAAATATAAAAAAACGGAACACGGACTTTACATTCATCAGTACGAGTATTAGCGAAAGTGGACATTTTGGGGCAGTGAAGGAAGGTATTTGGGATAGAGAGGGACCATCCTTGGTCCGAATGCGTCGTGTGAGGTGTCATCTTGTAGCAACGCCCGCCAACGCCAAGCTTAATGCTTCAACGCCCTGGTGAAATATCTCAGAAGCTCTGATTTTCTAGATATTCCATGGAATTGTCACAAATTCTTCGAAATGCAGTGACGTCCGTCGTTGCGCCTTAACAGATCGGAGAGAGAACAACAACAAGGATGACACATGAGAGAACAACAACAACAAGAAGTTTTTTTTCATATAGTTCATTTTCCCCAATGTTACATGGGTATGTTTACAACTCAAAAAACTCTTGTCCAATCAGAGGGTACCATTTGCATCTGTTATATTCCTTCTTGTCCGTTAGATGTATTTTCGGCTGCTCTTGTCTGTCGCCATTTCAGAAAGTTCCATCTTCGGCCATGCTCGCTCTGAATCGTTTGTTCTAATCATCGTCGGGCAGGTCAGGATACCGTTGAGGTAACATATCCTCAGATAATTGTTTGCGCATTCTGAGTATCTATCAGTGCATGGATGAATACATTCATCCGATGGGAAGATTCCGTAATTTGGTCACGAAAAACGTGACATTTGTTATCCTCTCCACTATCCACATGGTGTTGGGGCGTTGTTGTTGGGCCCATTCCAAGGGATCCAATTGGTCCACTTGGTCCAGCATCGTCTCTAGCGACGCCCGGCTAATGATGGTAAACGGTTGGTCAAATACCCGGAAGTTACCGCTCGGGTAAAAGTAAAAGACTTGGCCTGTCTCCTTATGCTGCAGTACATAACCAAACGCCAGATTTAATTTGAAGGACGTAGCTTGGTCACTGAAGATGGCTTCCACGTAGCTGCATAGACGGGCGAGGTTGGTCAGTCGGAAATTGTAGATATCTTGAATAGGGCGATGACGGTGGAAACAGTGCCGTATCATGGGCTAGTGGCGCCGATAGATGTCACTCACTGGATAGGCGTCCTGTAAGAGATCGCTGAGAACATCCACCGCATCTTCCAGAAAATGCTCGATGTCGTCAGGCGTATGACTCGAAACCGTAACGCTGGGGTCCGGCTGGATATCCAGACCCTCCTGGACTGTGGGTATAGGCGAGCTCTCCGTGATCGCATCACCAGTGGCATTCGTCTCTCCGGGTTCATCTTCACTGGGTCTGACCTTCCGCGGCTCCACTTTAGTGGAAAGTTGTTGCCCAAACCGTAGAGACGGGGCATGAATCAAACGTTGGTGCTGTTTTAACCGACTGGGTCGTTTGAAGAGTCGACCACAATCGTTACATTGTACCGTCGCACCCTCGTGGAGTGCCCTCTCATGGCGCAGTAAATTATCCTCCAGATTGAATGACCGTTCGCAGATTATACAAGTATACCGTGCATCGTTGTGGGTGTAGGCCTCGTGGCGTCGTAAACTTTCTATATGAGTAAACTGCTTCTGGCAAGTTCTACAAGATAACATGTCGGCTGTGGATCTGGAAATGATGAAGGCCGTAAAAATTCTGGCTCTTATAGTCCAACATAGAAGTACCCGGATGTAGGCGCGGACGTCAGCGACAAGAACCCGGATGTACAAGAACCCGGATGTACCCGGTTGTAAAAGTCCCCGTATGTAAAAGTGCCCGGATGTTCAATTCACTACGTCCACTGCAAAATCTCCTCTCTCCTCGTGCAAAGATCACACCCAGCCAAGGGTACACCTTCAAAGCAGGTCAGGCATCGCTGGCGATGGTAGCGGAGATCTCCGGGCTCTCCCCTGGTTGAGCTGTAACCCACACTGAAGAAATCATCAATCATTTCCATAGTTATGGGCGGGCATCTTTTGGTAACTCTTTTGCGGAGTCGAGCGGGAACCGCCACCTTTTCGTCAATCTTCAACGATTGCTCATCTGCCTTGGAATTGGCTGGCTTTTCCATTTGATCGGATCTGGTACAGGTTGTGAGAAATGTACATCTAACATGCGGGTTTCCGTATTTATAGTTAGAGGCAAGGTGACCATCCTATCGACCAATCAGAAGCCATCATTTCAGAAAGTTCAATCTTCGTTCAGTGTAACCTAAACGTCTTCGGTCAAATCCATGATACTGAAGCTCGAAGCTCTTACTTCTCTCATTCAACACTGAGATCAATCTCCTTCGGCTCTTCAATTTGCGGCGGCGAATCGACCTCCATGGGTTCTTCTATTCTCAGATGCATTCCCATAGAAACTAAAATATCCGGTCTCGAGAGTGGCGAGCGTGATCCGTGTATGACATTTCGGTGACGTCTCAATTGACTGGGATGCTTAAAGTCTATATCACAATCCGCACATGTATGCATGGGTACTTCGTGGCGTGCACGTGTGTGACAACGCAAAC
Source organism: Hanleya hanleyi (assembly GCA_036873755.1). Taxonomy (NCBI): domain Eukaryota; kingdom Metazoa; phylum Mollusca; class Polyplacophora; order Lepidopleurida; family Hanleyidae; genus Hanleya; species Hanleya hanleyi. The sequence continues at coordinate 162,120 of JAVTVY010042188.1, forward strand.
AGGCGATGAAAGCGCTTCGAGCAAGTTGTGCAAGAGAACATATCGGCTGTGGATCTGGAAATGATGAATGCCGTAAAACTTTCGGCTCTTATAGGCCAACATAGGAGTACCCGGATGTTCTACAGTCAGGGATGTACAAGAACCCGGATGTACCCGGATGTAAAAGTCCCGCATGTAAAAGTGCCCGGATGTTCACGAATGTACTACCATCCCCGAGTTCTATCAGGCCCAGGTCCAGAAGCTCTCATGTCCTGCACCGAACTACTGCTCGGTAACCCGTGAGTGAATTAACCACGGTCGCATGCTGTAAAATGCGAGTCGCATAGGGATGGGTCTCCGTCATGGCTCTGCAACCATAGGAATGGGCTTGTGAGATCCAGAGGGACGTGTTAGACCATGTTACACATGCGCGTCTACACGTAGCTCTACGTGTGTAGTCCGTGATAAGTACTATTCTGAGTGGTTAGCCCCATTGACTTTTTTCAAAAAATTTCACCGATTCGCTCCGCAACACTTCCCATAATGTTCTACATGATGAGACTAAGATAATAAATCCAAACAGCCCTACCGCAAATGTATAGAAGTAAGTTTCCCATTAGATTCAACATTGACCAGTGCACCAGTATGTGCCGAAGATTTATATATCATATTTTCAAGCATGATTTGTACAACAGAACTCGTGGCGTAATGGTTAACGTGTCTGCCTCTGGATAGAGAGGACCCGGGTTCGAGTCCCGGGTCCGTTGTATAGAGTTTCACTTCTTTTTTTTTTTATTCATTTTGTTTTATTGATTTATTTATTGATTGATTTATTGATTGATTTATTTATTGATTGATTTATTAAAATTAATTAATTAAAATTAATTAATTAATTAATTAATTAATTAATTAATTAATTAATTAATTAATTAATTAATTAATTAATTAATTTATTTATTTATTTATTTATTTATTTATTTATTTATTTATTCTGTGAAAACACCCATGACATGACTGAAAAGAGCCTCACTCGGCCCAATCGGACCATGCAGCGTATTTGTAGTCTAGGGACTACTTTTCCTCCGCGGAAGCTTTCTTCCGCGACCGCATCACAGCCAAACCGCATCACCGCGGAGGAATACAAAGGTCAAAGTTTGCCGGAACTATAGTCACCCAGAGCATGGAGCTCTCTTGTGCTGGAGGTAGTTTTTGGCCAATCGCGCTGGTGGCGCCCTCCGCAATTTCCTCCGCAAACAAGAGTTATCTCCCCCGGCAAAATAAGGCCTGTAATCACCTTTATATACTACTCAGGTAGTCCCAAGCAATGGTTTATCAATGGACGTAAACGATGAGATTTTAACAAAATTCACCGAGACAGAGTGTCAACACGTTGTGATATAACCATTTTAACATCTTTTACTCAGTTTCACGGTTGAATAAGCCGCCATATTGCCCATCTTGTCGAGAAACAGAATGAGGTTTAATGTCACGTGACTCATTCACATACATGTCAGGGCTGTCAAAAATATCACTTGATATATCACAAAATCAGATGAAGCAATGATGGCGGCTGTATAGAAAGTTTCGTAAAAATGGACACGGGCATTGACCGATGATAGTCTGAACGAATTTAGTTGCATTTATATCGTTTCAATGGATATACCCACATTTTCTTTGAGGGCCATTGTCAGCCCTGCTATCTCTCATTGTCTTTCGATTTCGACAAATATGATTGATGTAAACAAAGACCAGTCTTCTACAAGAGCATCAAAAACAACAAAATAATTGTGTTTGTGTTCTATTCTATGTGGAACGATAAGCAATAATGAAAATATGATAACTCACCATTATTGAGTAAACCAAGCATCATTCCAATATTAAAATACGCTAATAAACGTGAATTTTCTTTTGATGCCATCGGGATAAATTCAGGTTTGTCAGAAGTAATGGCCATCGATGAAACCATCTGACTGTAACACCATTCCAGAAGGTGCTACACGGGCTTCACTTTTCACTTTCACCCATTTGCCAATACAAAGTTCGATTCTTCGGCCGTCGTCCTTGTTTGCTCTACTGGTGCAACTTCTGGACAAAGGTCGGCGTGAAAGCTTTATCTAGCCGTTTCATGGTTAACAGGAGCGACAACCGTAATCCATCCTCATGTCTGAACGAATGGAACAGTCCACTAGACTCTAACTACTTGGGTCTAGATAGATCTTCCTAGATATATCCGATATATACCGAAATTATCTCCATGATTCAGACAACAGAGACCACATCAGTTTATATCGACTAGCTTTTATGGTTAATAGCGCCGTATATTTCATGCAATTATCCATTTAGTTGGAGAATAATCACTTGTCACCATTGATTTATACCATTATTACTCCGCTCCGTGTGTGTTGCTTTGAAATCTCCAACGACTATTTGGTTGACAAGGATGATGAACCAACTTCCATTTGCAATAATTCCCCTTATTTTTGTAAATGTATTCGAATGCTGCACTAACCATGTTATAATATCGGGATTTAGGATCATATGCGGGGAAGCGATAACAGCACGGAGCCATCTTCACAACAACAATACATTTTGACCGAATCGAATTACATACATCTTTATTTTCAAATAACACAATTTTAAATATGTTTTCATGGATTATCGGATATCCGAAAATTACCTTTTCTATCAGGTATGAAGATTTTATTGGCTTTATTTCGACCCGCGCCTATTTTCTTAATATGTACACATATACCCTCATTCCCGCATATTCCCTCATCCATCAATTTTATTGTAGTTCTAACCTCTAACAATAAATTCAGATTGTCAGATCTCATCGATTTAGGTTCGTATTACTTAGAAAAATCGAAGGTCTGTAGTCCACGCTATTGAACAGTGATAAAACAGGCAAGGGTCTCTTCGATCCAGACGGCTCTAGTCTGAGCATCAATCATTCCAAACGAAGTCGAACACACATATACTCAGCTGGAAACAAAAACATCGACCAATAAATTACCCGCCGGTAAAAGGGAAATTCGCTTATAAACATTTATGGCTATGTATGATAAAACAAAAGCCAGTAAGTTCCTTCTGGTTCTTCGGACGGTCCAACGATTTTTGAAACAAAATCCATATGTCAGATATTCAGAGACAGAGAGTGATGACCAACGGAGTCGATTAACGACATAGTATCCTATACTTATTTGTATGTGGTGACATTCTAGTGGTCGTTATAAAACTACACCAAATATTTGCCCTTTCCATGTTGAACAGGTAACAGGAAACTACTATTTCGTACTTTGGCATGTCCATGTCAATACTGTGTGTTTGTTTTCATGATAAGTGATATTATCTTGCTGAAGAGTTTGTTTAAAGCACATGGGAATGCTTGGTTCAAAACGACGCATTGTTGACCAGAGATAATATACTCTATGGTCTAATTGTACATGCGGCAGCGGCAAACTCTTCGCCAAGTACAGAGAGTGTAAGTACTAGGGAGTGCGCAGATACTACCAGGTTTTCCAGGGAGGTAACTCTTGGTTCCCTTTTTTCCGCCAGGGGGCGCCACCAGTCCCGTATGACATCACTTCAGGTCTGAGTGAATCGGGCGCGTGTATTTCTCCGCGGTAATGCGGTCTGGCGGTGATGCGGTCGAGGAAAAAAGCTTCCGCGGAGAAAAAGTAGTCCCCAGACTTCAAATACGTGGGTCGTATGAGGTATCAATGTGAAGCATTCGTGAAGGGGCATCTGATGGGCTGGGTGTGGGGTTGAAATATCGTCATTCTGCGCATGCGCGGTGGACCAAGGGTATGGAAATAGACGTTTTGAGGTCTAGGTGGGCCACTAGTGGGTCGATGGAGTTGAGTGAAGTATCAGTGCGAAACATTCGTGAAGGCGCATCTGATCGACTGGGTGTGGGGTTGAAATATCGTCATTCTGCGCATGCGCGGTAGACCAAGGGTATGGAAATAGCCGTGTTGGGGTTTAGGGAAGCCACTAATGGACCGAGGGGGTCGAGTGAGGTATCAATGTGTATCCTATGTGAGGGGGCATCCCACTGGGTGGATGTGGGGTCGGAATATCGTCATTCTGCGCATGCGCAATAGACAAAGGGTATGGAAATAGACGTTTTGGGATCTAGGTGAGCCACTAATGAACCGATGGAGTTGAGTGAGGTATCAATGTGAAGCCTAGGTGAGGGGGCATCCGATTGGACTAGTGTCTCGGCCGTTGTCCACATTCTGCGCATGCGCAGACAGGGAATTCTGGGAAAAGGGTGTGGAAATAGACGTTTTAGGGTTTAGGTGAGCCCGTAATGATCCTATGGTGTCGTATGAGGTCTTATTTTGAAGCTGTCGTGAGGGAGCATCCGCCTGGGCTAGTGTGTCGTTCGATGTCAATAGTCTGCGCATGCGCAGTCTGGCCGTAGTATAGAAATAGACGTGTTGGGGTTTAGGTGGGCCACTAGTGGGCCGATGGGATCGAGTGAGGTCTCCATGTAAAGCATACGTGAGGGAGTCTCCAACGGGCTGGGTGTGACGTCGAACTGACGTCATTCTGCGCATGCGCAGTAGAGAAAGTGTATGGAAATAGACGTTCTGGGGCCTCGGCGAGCCACTAATGGGCCGATGGACTCGAGTGAGGTATCCATGTGAAGCCGAGGTGAGGGAGCAACCGCCTGGAGTAGTGTCTCGGCCGTTGTCCACATTCTGCGCATGCGCAGACAGGGACTTGTGGGAAACGGGTGTGGAAATAGACGTTTGTGCGGTCTAGGTGGGCCACTAATGGTCCGATGGAGTCGAGTGAGGTATCAAAGTGAAGCATTCGTGAAGGGGCATCCAGTCATGGATGGGTGCATGTAAAATTAGGGGTATGACGTCACTTCCGATTTGGGTGAATGGGGCGTGACCTGGGAACATGATAGGACATGTACCGACCTGTCTGTGGGGGTTTTCCCCGCCAGAATTCCGCTCACGTCTGCGCCTGCATCCGGGTATGCATGAGGGTGTGTGTGAATGGGGTGTGACCTGGGAACATGATAGGCATGCATGTACTGACCTGTCTGTGGGGGTTTTCCCGGCCCCGGCCCGGCCCGCCCCGGCCGCAGCGCGCGCGCGCGCGGGTTCTCCGGCCGCGCGCCCGTCATCACCGGCAGTGCGCGGGTGAATGTCGGGTCAGAAGGTCCAAGGTCTCTCTTTCGGCAAGGTTCGGCAACAATGTTGCGGCATCGATATACAGAGCTTGAACCCAAAAAGGGGATTGTAAATTAACCTGGGAAGGATGGGCAGTTCCATTTGGGCCAATCAGCAGTCGAGAAAAAGAGCCAATGAGCGATCGATAAAAGAACCAATGGACGGGTACTAGAATTTCGCTCACGCCTGCGCCTCCATCCGGGTACTGGGATGCTTTCGCCTACGTCCGCGCCTACATCCGGGTTCTTGTACACCCGGGTAATGTTTTCTGGACATGGATGTGTTACCTTTGGCCCCATTCTAGGCCACTGATTGGCTAATACGGTGTTCAAAGCCAGTTTCATGCATTATGCTCATATAGAAAACACACAAGACAGGGTTTTTTGGTGAGATCTCATTTTGTTTTTTATTCAGTAACAACAACAATGTGAGAACAACCACGTGAAAACTGAAGCCCAAAACAGGGGGCTTGTACATTGAAAGAACTGAAGCCCAGAACAGGGGGCTTGTAAACTTAAGCCCAGAACAGGGGGGCTTGTACATTGAAAGAACTTAAGCCCAGAACGGGGCTTGTACATTGAAATGATGGACGGCCCAGTAATATACGATTACAAGCGTCTAGTCCGTCATTCATAATCCAGCCGTCGTCCATTAGAGAATATCCGCGTCCATAATCCAAAGACCTATTCCATTTTCCACATAACAGTATTAGCACCAAATTCAAAAGACAATCATAGTATACATAAACATAGGCTTGTTTCCTGCAAGAGAGAAGCGGTCAACAGTTTTCAATGATGCCGGCAAGACATCATGATGTTCCAGAAATATCAAATCCGTATCGCTGATCAGTATTCTTAATCCATAATATTCGTTATAGAGTCGTCATCTAAAAAAAGATGTATCTCAGTCACGCTTTGATTGTGACTGTTCATATGAGTACCATGAGGATCTTGAAGTACATGGGTTCATACGGCCCCTAGCCCCGGGTTAAGCGGAATTAGACACAAGTTACGAAACGTAGCGCCATAGATCTTGCACGCTACGTTCGTATTTTTTATATCAGCATGCGATATGTATCGCCAAATTTGAGAAACTTTGAGTGGAGGCGCTTGGTGGAATAGCCCTGTTTTATAAGTTTCTGCAACAATGTTTTGTGACGTTGATTAAAATCGTCACATTTAACACAGGATCTAGCAAATGCTACTAAGCGAGATATGTATACGCCATATGCAGGTCCCACTGGAATATTACTATCCAGAAAGGGATAGTTTACGATGTCGAAATTGTAATCATCTCTTTTGTCATAAAGTCGACGAGAGAGAATGCCCGCTTCATTTTTATAGAGATAGAGATCTAAATAAGATGTGCCTGTAGGGCTATCTGTAGTTTCCTTCAAATCCAGTGAAGGTGGATATATATCCTTCACTGCGTCATTTATATAGCGATTATCCACAGCGAGAAGATCGTCTATATAGCGTTTGGTGAATGAGAAGGAACGGGCTTTGAATGGATCGGTTTTTGAAAGCGCCTGCATATAGTCATATTCATAAGAGAACAGATCATCGCGGTCCTCGGCCTTGGGGTACTCGTCAAACATCTGTACGATGGTAGATAAGGGTCTGCCTCGGCATCGATAGTACAGGTAAAACAAGCAATATTGTCCGCACACGCTACTGGTCAGGCTTTGCAACGTTTGACTGTTCCAACCCCACGTCTCTGTGCCTTGATCCATGAAGTCTGTTAAATCGGGATGGAGGGGTGACAGGCCATACGGGTCAAAGTATTCGCCCTGCGCTTCTGTCAAGTACACGGCCACCCAATATTCACCGGGCCGATCCATCGGGTCCGTGTTGAGAACGTAGCAGGATACATATGGTCTAATGGGAACACATCTCGGGCGAACACCCCTTGAAAGACCATACGTGTCCCTGGGTCATTCTCCAGCACGGTGGTTATCTGGTCTGTATCCATGTTAGGTGGAGAAGTCACAAAGGACGTTGCACGCCTTGTCCACTTGAATGATATTGTCAAACTCGGCGTAGCAGATCACATTGACGGTGGTCCCGAGGGCTCGTGCAAAGTGGATTTCCAACCGTAAATTGCCTTGCTTGGCGAGGGCCAGCTGATGGTCGTTCTCTAAGGTGGGGGTCAGATCGAAACAGAACAACGTGTATCCGTTCGCGTAGTGATTGATCATATTCCCTTCGTCCTGGTCGATTTGACCGGTGGCTGTAAACAGGCTCTGATAGGCTCGAATGAAATTCCTGCGCCCAAAGTTCGGTGTTAAGGCCGTGGCTGGGACCTGTTAGGGTACTGGGCTGGTTTTGTTTCCAAGGCTTTCAAGTGTCCCAATTGAACGGCTGGATTCGGTTTCACTTTTCGGACATACAGGACTGCGTCTTGGATGACAATCTTATAGTCAGCTGCATGCCCGTCTACGTTAGTGGCCATCAAGGCGAAGGTCGGAGGGCGCCCGTATCAGTCGGATTTTGATGGGGATCTTGTTCAAGAGGTACCGGTCTTGCATGAAAATGTCTGCGTGCAGTCGACCCATGAGATCCACCGAGGCACCGTTCGCGGTGAAAGCCTTCCGTTTGTTATATCCTTCATTGTCCACCGTGTCCATGTGCTCGGCTGTGTCCTGGTAGAATAAAGCGGCTGTCAGCTGACATTTTTTAGCCTCTCATCCATACGACAACAGTGTCTCGATGTAGGCTCGATAGGGGTACGTGTTGGTCGAGTCACTGATGAGTTTGTCGCTGAGAAAAATATCCACCTGTTGAAACATCGAGTGCAGCCAGAGATTCGTCGGGCCCACCGTTGCAGCTTGGATGATTCTGGAGCCATCCCCATTGACGACCTTGGCTTTCACATACAAGTACGTATGGGCTAAATCCACATAGGCCGTATCCGCATTACTGATGGTGAACTCGATGGGCCCTGTTTCGTTGATGCTGGAGAGCGGGAGATGCTCCACCCATAATCCTTGTTCGGCACTGGTCGGTGTGGGCGGCACGGTCCACAAATCAAATTCACTGTTGGTGGAGGGGCAGGACTCTGCGTGGATCAAGGACATGGTTAAGAAAAGATATCCTGGGTCTTCGATGTGCGTCGTCGCTGGGTCGGTCGTCGACTGGTGCGTGGTCTCGGTGGTGCAGGTCTTTTATTCCCTACAGTCCGTTGTACTTTGGCCACCAAGACGCCTCCCGCTTCTTTGGCCCGCCGTTTCAGTGCTTCTTTGGGTGCCGTACCCCCCAAGACATCACCGGCCACTGCGTACCGCTTGTTTGCCGATCGCTTTCACTCCATGCGTCACCAAGGGCAGGAACGTTTTGACGATGCTCCCGAGCATGTTTCCCAACCCGTGACCTCGTTGCATGCGTGCATCGCTAAACACTGGAAAGCCACCCCCGGCCTGTTGGGCATAATAGTCCCTATAGCTGCGTGCATCGCACTCGTAAGGGACCTTCATTATACAAAGTGGGGAGCACGTGCTTGTCGAAAATGAAGTGTCAGCACCACTTTTCCTCGTTCGAATGCCACCGGTCGTCCCGTGTCATCTCTTATATCCACCGTGATTGATGTCGGTTTGTCGTACGGGTAGGTAGAGAATGTGAGTGAAACTGTGGGTGACTTGATCTCCATACGTCTTTTTAATGGGGACCACCGGTAACAGAGCTGTGTTGATATCACCCACGATGTGGTTGTCGACCACGTCCGAGTAGACGTAGAGTCCGTACATACCCGACTTCATATCCATCGGTGTCTGGCCATGGTCCTCGGATGGACCCGTGTAGGTCGCGTGAGCGAGACCCAGCATTTGCTGTAGGATAGGACTCAGTACGACACTCACGTTGGCGGTGAGGAGGATCTGTGCCTTGCCGTTGTGTGCGTTGTAATCGAAGTCCACGTGATTCTTGCAGGGAAAGGATTTGATGGGTTTTGACCTCGTGACCTCCCGTAGAGCCTTATAATGCAACAGTCTTGTCAGCCCACCCATGAACTCCTTGTGGGTATCGTATTGGCCTTCGGGGAGGGTGAGTCGGGTGTTTTTGCTTTCGTAGGTCACCTCGTACCACACTTCATTGGCTCGCACGTTGTACCACGAGTAAGGGTATTGGATATCCACGAGGCCACATTCCCATCGTCCAGGTAAATGCAACGGTTCCGGTAACTGGGTGACGTACTTGGCCAAGGTGTTGCCAGGTAACACATCCAGCGAACTGTTACTGGGTAGGGTGAGGTAAAACATGGCGACTGAACTGTCCTGCTGCTGCTGTTGGTTTTAATAAGTGTTGCAGGCCTTGGGCGGTTGTGTCCGGCGTCGTGTTCGCCGCGGTGACTTGCTACGTGTCACGGCTCTGGAGATGTGGGGTGTCCTGATCAAGGGGAGTTTTTTAAAGGTCTGAAAAGAAGGTGCCCGTTGTGGTGGTGGTGGTGTTTTGGGGGGTGACTCCGGTTCCCATTCGGCTTCCCAAGAAGGTAGTGGGCCACTCGGCGATTGCTGGGTCCGCTGCATAAAGGCCCAGCGGTGGGGATTCCCCACCAATTCCTGTGGTACATGCATGTCTTTTAAGCCTTGAGCGAAGACCTCCCATCCCCGAGGATCTGTGTGCGACCTGCGTTGGCGCATTAGGTCATTCACTAAATCCGTCATGTGGGTCCCGGGGACCACCTGATTCTGTACCAGGAGTTCGCCTTTATCATTCCAAGTCATGTTAGGATTCTGTTTCATCCGTTGTAATACCAGGCCAGCTTGTTTCTTGAACGATGCAGGTACACTCTTCAGCATTTCGTCTTCCACCCACTGTGGGGCTGTGGGTGGTACCCCTGGTAATGGCGGCTGTTGGAGCGGTGCTGAGGTCGGCGGTGTGTCACGTGGTGGTGGTGCTGGGGTAGAGAGGGTTTTGTATTGGTCCATGAACGTCATGTACCGTTGAAGCGTCTCATTGTACCGTTGTACTTTCTCACTGTCGCTTAACCCCGGTCTCTGTAAGATCTGTTGCATCTCTCCATCCAGGGTGTTTATGGTCTTCACCGTAGGTGGGACAGGGTAGGGCGATTGGAGGTTTTGAAGGAACCGTGGTTCGACGAGGACCATTTTTTTTCGTGTGGTTCATTGTCGGCCGAAGAGTCCACCCAATACTGGACCCAACACGGAAGCGGCCAACGGTGCTAAGATGGCCCTGAGAAAGCCGCCTTTCTGTAACACCTTTTTCTTCTGTGTTTGAGAGACTCGCTTCTGGGCTAGGGTTCGGAGACCTGTCTTATGCTTGGCCAACTTGGTCTTCTGAGCCGGAGTCAGTGGTACGTTGCCTTTTAACAGGTTGTACCCGATCTCGTACAGACTGCGTACAAGGTCAGGGTCCGCACCGCGTACAATGGTTCGGACCAACTCGGGTGGGGCCGTCTTCAATACACGGAGCGTCGGAGCGTACTTCCGTACTCGCGCAGACATCATGTATAACTAATGCTAGAACCCACAACTCTGCTCTTTTTATCTACTTCAGAGAACAGAGACAAAGTCAACCAGGCTGTGGTATTAATTCTTTTTATTATCCCCATCATCAAACACACACACCAAGCGCCACTGTGGGTGAGTTTACATTATTTTTGCATGTACACGTGGTGGGTCTCTCTGAGAAAGATGCCGGTCCGTAGTCGAAGGTGGTCGGGGGTGGCTTGCTTGAGGTCGAAGAGCATATACCCGTGCTGAGGGGTTGTCGCATCTTTAAAGGCTTCCAACGCAAACGGCGTGCGGCCGAGATACATCTGTCTCGCCAGGTGCAGCAGTTGAGTGGTATCTCTCGGGTTTTTGAAGACCACCAGGTAGTGGGCATTTAAGCTGATGTTCCGATGTTCTTTGTTTTTACTGAACAGATTCTGCACAATGTAGATGATGCTGAGCCGTCGATGATGGCTGCCTTTGGTAAAGAGTTGGGTGACCCCCACATCCGTCTCCACCATGAGATCATCCAGAACCACCAATGTGTCGGGTTCCAAATCGACCAGGTTGGATAGGCCTTCCACGAACGTGATGTGGGGCATTGCTGCATACGCTGCCTGCCATTCTCCGTGACACCACACGACTCGGGCAATGGGTGGGGTGATCATGCTGTCGGTGTGTTGAAGGAGCTTTCTGACGAAGTGCGTTTTGCGGGAGCCCGCCGGACCTGCGATGACGCAAGTGAACGGATGCTGCCACCGAGGGTCCATGGTTCGAGCTGTATGCGCTGTCGTGGTAACCCGCTCTTGTAAATTTCGTACGAGTGAACTGGAGTGGTGGTGGTGGGTACAACGTCGGTCGTCGTTGTCTGTTCAGTGTGAGGGATGAAATCCGGTGGGTTTTCAGACGTAGTGGGTGTACTTGGTGTAGGTGTGGAGCTTGGTGTGGAGCTCGATGGGGCTTGTACACGGGGTGTGGTGGTGACTGGGCTCGATACGGGGTTGACTGGTGCTATCTGAAGACTGGTTTCACTGATGGCTGGTGTTCTCAGTTGGTTAAGTAACGTGCTGACATAGGCTACGTCGTAAAACACACCTCCGTACAACGCACTCAGCAGGGTTAGCACTATCACCACAAAGCCCACTTGCGCTTTGCGTGTTTTGGGAGACGCTGTGTTGAGAGGCAGCTGCTGTTTGTCTATAGTACTGTGGTCGGACGTGGAATGAAGAATGACGGCAGTGGTGTCTGGCTTTATAGTCGTTTCACCTTGATGGCTGCGACCCAGGAATTGAAGGAACTGGGCCAGCCTTGCCATTTGACGAAGTGAAACAGTTTGCCACGTCGACGTTCCGTTTTCAAAATCTGCTCCACCGTGCAGTAATCTTGCTGTGTTTTTATGACAGGCTGTAATTCCATCTCGTAAAACGTCCCTAGCAACGGTTCCCCTTGAAGATCTTCCAGTTCATAGACTCGCTGCTGTTGAGGTAGGCGCCGTTTAATAAGGAAGTGCTCATCGCTCCAGTTGGGCAAGTAACTTTTCTCAAATTGACCTTTGAATTTACTGATCCGTACAGGATCCCCGACCTTGTACACCGCCTTCGGCGTTCGCTGCGATTGCGTGGGGTACAAGACACGCCGGACTTGGGCTTCATTGCCCTGGGTCACGGTAATGGGGGCTCTCTCTATACTCCGGTGATAGGCTCGATTGTAACCACTCACAAGTTTCGGGGGAACATCGATGTACCGCCTTGTATTCTTATAGGTGAAATATTTATACATGCGGCCTTTGAATGTCCTGTTGAACCTTTCCACCACGGAAGCCTTGGTCTCGTTGTACGTATGGAAGACAAACACCTTCTGGGCTTTCAGAAACTGTTGGAACGATCTGTTGAGGAATTCCGTGCCTTCGTCGGTTTGCAAATACAAAGGTTTGCGCCCGGTCTTGAAGATGTCTTTGAACGCCGCTATGAGATTCGCCCCCATTTTCGTCCAGATGGGTGCCACCCACGCATACTTCGATAGGATATCGATGCACGTCAAGATATACCGATTCCCATCGTTGTGTTTGGCAAAGGCGCTCATATCGACCAAATCCGCTTGCCACTGGGCATCTATTCCTCCCACGATGACCCGGTTCCGTAGAAAATGGCGACGGACAAATCGATGTAAGGTATAGGTGTCTTGTTTTCTTAACCAATCTCGGACTTGGGCGCGTTGTATCCCCTGGGGTTTGGCAGCTCGATAGAGAGCCGACAATGCACTATAGGCCGGCGGACTGTCGGGACTGTAGTATAAGTTATCCAACACCTTCTCCCAGCGCTTCATGGTGACAAATGATGATGGACCCTGGCTCTATCGTTTATTTATAACGGGTATATCTTGGGCCGGAGTTTCTTTCTGATTTTCTTCGTTGGCTTCCACAGTGTCCATGGTAAATGACCAGTCCAGCTCGTCTGATGACCGCTTGATAAGCACTTGATCCACATCTACCACGGCATCTTCCAATGCAGACCATAGATCAGGGTGAAGGGTAAAATGCACTGTACCCCCATCTAGCCGAGCCAATTGAGCAAAGAAAGGGCCGCGTCGGATGTACACATCGTGGTACAAGCGGATGAGGTCGCCGTCCAGTTCAGCAGACAACACCCGTTTGAATTTGGTCCAGCCCTCCCGGGACAGACGAATGTGGGCCGGGCACGGTTGTGTAGGGTCCGCATCACAGATGTCTCCCACCTACTCCATGATATCGACCTTATCCGCATAAACGTGCAGGAAAAGGGGGTCAAGCTGAGATTTATAGGGAGAACCCCGTGAGATCAAAGGATCGGGTGGTCAAAGTCTAGCCGGGTAATCAATGGCATCGTCGTCTGGTTCATTGCTAGACATATGTTCATTGGGTTCTGCCGCCGCTTCTCTCAGGGCACGAGCCCACTCCAACTCGTTTGATGACCGCTCGTCCGGTGTAAACAGCTGGTCTACAATAGGCACCGCTTTCTCGAAGGCTGTCCACAGATCTGGGTCTAGGGTGAAGCCTCGCGTAGGGTCTTGGTAACGGCCCAGGCGTGGGAAGAAGGGTCCACGGTGTACGTAGATGGCATTGTCTATGTGGATGAGGTGTCCGTCGAGCTCGCCGCTCAACACCCGTTTAAATTTGGTCCAGCCGTCACGGTGTAGCGTAACCGTATTCGATACGGTCTCAGCGCGCGACCAGCAAACATCTCCACGGTCTTCCACGAGGGTGACTTTATCTTCATAGACGTGTAACCCCACCCGGGGTGTAAGGGGAAGGATGGCTCGTAGAACTGGTGACATGGTTGACCCAATGACGATCGGTGAATGACGCACACTGTGTCTGACCCTCGTATTTATAGTCAGGTCCCACTGTCAATGCCACAGCGCCAGGTTCAATAGGGCACAGACCATGACTAGGCCAACCAGCCGTCGCTGATTCCGGCGTGAGCGCTCGTGGTCCATAGCCCGAGCATCAAGGATGGCTGTCATAGTCCAGTAGTGGTGAGTGATGGCACACCTCTCCATCGAGTGCACTCTGTCGAGGACCGCTTCTGTGAACTCGTTCAGGATCTGGCGTCGCCCCTCGTTGTCGTCGCCATCTGAAAACATGGACCGAACCACTGCTCGGTAACCCGTGAGTGAATTAACAACGGTCGCATGCTGTAAAATGCGAGTCGCATAGGGACGGGTGTCCGTCATGGCTATGCAACCGTAGAAATGGAAGTGTAGGATCCAGAGAGACGTGTTTTATAGACCATGTCACACATGCGCGCTTAGACGTCGGGTGTAGTCCGTGATACGTACTATTCTGATGGGTTAGTCCAGAAAAGAGAGCAACAACAACACAGATTATAGATCAATCCTTTTATTATGCGTGAATCGGGCGTAACCTGTGAACCTCATAGGAATGCATGTACTAACCTGTCTGTGGGTTTTTTCCACAATGTCGTTCACCTTCGTGTTTTTTCGGGTACGTCCGTGTCCTTTCGGTAAAGTCCGTGTCTTTTCGGTAAAGTCCGTGTCTTTTCGGTAACGTCCGTGTCTTTTCGGGTATGTGTGAGGGTCTTGAGGGGGGCGACTGTATGTGACGAGTTGTATGTGTTTTTCTCGGTGACGTCCGTGTCTATCATCCGGGCACATCACGTCAGTGCCTGCATCGGGGTATGTATGAGGGTCTTCATGCGCGCGCGCTGCGGATTCACCCACGCACTTCCGCATAACCCGCGCGCGCTGCGGCATCAGATCACCCCCTCACGACAGCTTCAAAATAAGACCTCATACGACACCATAGGATCATTAGGGGCTCACCTAAACCCTAACACGTCTATTTCCACAGCCTTTTCCCAGAATTCCCTGTCTGCGCATGTGCAGAATGTGGACAACGGCCGAGACACTAGTCCAATCGGATGCCCCCTCACCTAGGCTTCACATTGATATCTCACTCAACTTCATCGGCTCATTAGTGGCTCACCTAGATCCCAAAACGTCTATTTCCATACCCTTTGTCTATTGCGCATGCGCAGAATGACGATATTCCGACCCCACATCCACCCAGTGGGATGCCCCCTCACATAGGCTTCACATTGATACCTCACTCGACCCCCTCGGTCCATTAGTGGCTGCCCTAAACCCCAACACGGCTATTTCCATACCCTTGGTCTACCGCGCATGCGCAGAATGACGATATTTCAACCCCACACCCAGTCCATCAGATGCTCCTTCACGAATGCTTCACATTGATACTTCACTCAACTCCATCGACCCACCAGTGGCCCACCTAGACCCCAAAACGTCTATTTCCATACCCTTGGTCCACCGCGCATGCGCAGAATGACGATATTTCAACCCCACACCCAGCCCATCAGATGCCCCTTCACGAATGCTTCACATTGATACCTCATACGACCCAATCGGACCGTGCAGCGTATTTGAAGTCTGGGGACTACTTTTTTTTCCGCGACCGCATCACCGCCAGACCGCATTACCGCGGAGGAATACATACGTCCGATTCACTCAGACAGGAAGTGACGTCATACGGGACTGGTGGCGCCCCCTGGCGGAAAAAAGGGAACCAAGAGTTACCTCCGTGGAAAACCTGGTAGTATCTGCGCACTCCCTACTACTAGTGTATTTCTGCAGGACCAAAACCAAGGAAATCAACTAGTTTGATCCAAAATTAATCAAAAATACAGTCGACTGTCAAATCATTCAATCTGGGACGACTATAAAAGAGAACAATACCGGTCGAACATTCATGTGGCATATTTGCTCGGACTCAAACCTGTCTCGACCTTTGATATGGCAGTAACTAATTTGTCATAATCACTGATTGGTTTAATGTTTCGGGAACCAGAGATTTGGGCACTTCACCGTTCTGTACATGCAATCTAAAATAACGGAAGATTATTTACTTCATTTTTTCAGATTGTACCCTATATTTGCTGCTCTCTTTTACAACTTATAGGTTGTGAAATACGTGGAAAAAAATATTGACGAAGAAATCAACCAAAAAGACGACGAAGTGACCTAAAATATAAAACGATTTGGAGTATGACGATTTTATTTCTTTTTCTTCCACTTTTCTTCTTGATATAAATTGACAAACCTATATTTAATTTGTTTTGCTATAAAATTTCAGTTCCTGCTACTTTGTTTCGTATTGGTATCACCAAGTTTTGGACAAAAAAATTGTTTTCAAATAATCTTGTAAATTTATAAATTGTGACATTCCGAAATTTTGTGTATTATCAACTGAGCTGAGAGAATTTCCCGATTTCCCAAAAACGTTTGACAGCAATTTTACACAAAATCGATCATTACAGAACGGCGATTCTATTCAATTATGACAATGAAGACAAAAGTGAGAAACAGCATTCTGATCTCTACTCAGTCTGTGATTGAAACTCGTTTACCGAGATACACACCGCGTGACTATCAATGATTGATATTATACTACAACGCAAGGAAGACAGGGGAAAACAGTCAATTTGCCCTGTCCTGTTTCCCTGAGGTGGGTAAGCAGACTAGCTGGAGTCGTTTTTCTAAATTCTAAATTTACAAATAAACTAACATCACACATTAGACTTTAATAATCGATCTAATGTATGAACATTTTCTTTATAAGACAAAGAATGAGTTTGACCCCCAAAACAAGGTAAAGTTGATTCGTATTGCACTTCGAGATGTAGCGATTTCTGGGAGAGAGAGGCGGAGAAAATTAAGGTTTAACGTCTCGTTCAGCAATATTTCAGCTATATAGTGTTAGCGATTTCAACGCATTTGTCAACATTTTACTAAACATGAGTAGTGTGACTAACGTCATAGGACCTAGGAAGATGGGTTTGACATGATTTAAGTGTGTACGGTACCTTGACCTAAGACTGACCATTTCCGTAATCGTAGGAGGCATTGAGACATGTTTTTGCCAATTTTGAGGTTTGTATGTCAACTAATTAGGTCAGAAATTGGGTCAGAAAGTGAGTCACAGTGACCTTGATCCAATTAGGTCAGGTCAAACTGACATTGACCTGATTAAGCACATTTCTATGGTCTTAGGAGGCATTACGACATGTTTTTGCCAATTTCGAGGTTTATAGGTCACCTAAGTAGGTCAAATTTTCATCAAAAGTAGGTTCCTAGGTCACGCAATTAGGTTAGAAATTGGATCAGAAAGTAGGTCACATTGACCTTGACCCAATTAGGTCAGGTCACACTGACATTGACCTAATTAAGCGAATTTCCATGGTCTTAGGAGGCATTAGGACATGTGTTTGCCAATTTCGAGCTTTATAGGTTACCTAAGCAGGTCAAATGTTCATCAAAAGTAGGTGAGGTCAGAACGTGCTGGTAACAGTCCCCTAATACACGTTCATGCTAAAAATCAAGCTTCTAATGTCAACGGTTCTCCTTAGTTTGCCGGAGAAAGGATTTGGATGGACTGAATGACTCACTCACTCATTACCGGACAATTTGCAAATGAGAGCCTACTTCGTAGGCATATAAGAAACAAAACATCACCAATCTGTGAGACGCTCACAAAACACCAGAATATGTAGATTTGTAAATCTAACTAAGATTTTCATTAGATAACATGTGAACAGTGTGACTAATGTCACAGTACCTAGACGAAGAAGGGTTTGATATGATTTAAATGTGTATCTTACCTAGACTGACCATTTCCATGGTCGTAGGAAGCATTGAGACATGGTTTTTTTTTTCAATTTCGAGGTTTGTAGATCATCTAATTAGGTCAGAAATTGGGTCAGAAAGTGGGTCTCATTGACCTCGACCCAATTAGGTCAGGTCACACTTACATTGACCTAACTGAGCGCATTCCCATGGTCTTAGGAGGCATTAGGATATGTTTTTGCCAATTTCGAGGTTTATAGGTCACCTAAGTAGATCAAATTTTCAACAGAAGTAGGTCAGCTCAGAACTTGCTGGTAGCAGTCCCCTAATGCACCTTCAAAAATGCCAAAAATCAAGATTCTAATGTCAACGGTTCTTATTTTGAAGGAGAAAGGACTCGAATGGGCTGACTCACTCACTCACTCACTCATTATAGGACAGTTTGCAAATGAGAGCCTAATTCGTAGGAATAGGAATATATGACAAGTAAGCGTGCTTGATTCCACAAACGGAGGGCAACGGGAAGTTTTACAGCTTCCAGCATGGGCGTTGAAAACCTGTCACACAAGGCTAACTTAGTCGGTATTATAATAAAAAGTACATCTATTCGAAGGATACTGCATTCTGTATTAGCAGAATACATCCTGGTGCATTCGGATGAACCTCTAAGGAATTGGGTGAATCTTTCTAGCCAGTGAAGAACATTTTAGCGAAACGAATTTGGGTGAAAGAAAACTGCTCTATAAAAGTATGAAACATTGCCGGGACCCGAATCCCTTGTTTAAAATACCTGATTCAAACCATTGGAAAAACCGAATACTATTAGCAGCATGCCTACACATCATCCAGAACCTACTTATATAATCCATCTATAGCCATTATTCCGTAATAGAGATAATTTTCGGTTCCGAAACGTCAATATTACAGTGTTTCCTGACGTATATTAAGTTCTTTTCGCCTTTCTAATCCGATAAAATAATTAAGCACGGAAAAGGTCCAGCACAGTAAATCACGTCTGCCAAGATTCGTATCGATCGGATAGAAGGATTTTTTTTTAATCCCAAAAAACAATCTATACATCCAGGATGGCCGCCAGGGCTGTGGGGGGATTGGCTTCCATCGTGGAAAAATCTAGACCCCCGTATGTTCTCATTACGATATAAAGTATAGACTTTATCGGTGGAGTCACGGAACGCGCAATCTTTGACGGAAAAATAACGCGCAAACTTTGACGGAAAAATAATTAAAAAAATCAAATAAAATACCAATAATAATAGGCTTCCAGAAATACTAACTTGTATCCCTAATTGCAGACTGTGGAATCCAGCATCAAACCGTCTGCAGTAGATGACCACGCATGACACTTGATTCTCGGAAGTTTAGATGTATAGAGTCAAATCCTACTGACAGTTGGTCTCCTAAATAATTACATTTAAAGAAAGATTTAATTCTGATTTAATTAAAAAAAACTTCATATATTCTTCTCAAGTCGAATGTGGGGATGGCATAGAGCTGATATCCATCATTGTCTTTCGATTCCGACAAATCTGGTTTATGTAAGCGAAGGTAGTCGTCTATGAATCACAAGATTGTGTTTTTTTCTATATGGGACGAGAACCAATAATGAAAATATGATAACTCACCATTTTGGAGTAAACAAAGTATGATTCCAATGTTAAAATACCCAAATAAACTTGAACTTTCTTTTGATGTCATCGGGACAAATTCAGGTTCGTTAGATGTAATGGCTATGAGTGCAATCATCTGACTGTAACACGGTACAAGAATGTGCTGCACGGACTTCAGTCTTCACTATCACTTATTTCGTCAATGCACAGTTCGAATCCTCGGCTATCGTACAGGTGCAACTTCTGGACAACGGTCGGCGCGAAAGCTCTATCTATAGCCGTTTCATGGGAAACAAGAAGTGACAACTGGTAATCAATCGTCGTGTTTGAACGAATGGAACAGTCCACCAGATTCGAGCTATATGGGTATAAATAGATCTTTCCTAGATCTAGCCCATACATACCGAACTTATCGCCATGTTTCAGACAACAGCAGAGATCACATCAGTTTATATCGACTAGTTTTTATGGTTAGTACTGCCGTATATTTCATGCAGTTATTCATTTAGTTGAAGAATAATCACTTGTCACCATTGATTTCTACCATTATTACTCCGCTCCGTGTGTGTTGCTTTGAAATCTTCAACGACTATTTGATTGACACGGATGATGAACCCTCTTCCATTTGCAATAATGCCTCCTATTTCTGTAAATGTATTCGAATGCTGCAGTAACCATGTTATAATATCGGGTAACTATATTTTAGGATCATATTCGGGGAAGCGTTAACAGCTAGGAGACCTCCTCACAACAACAATACATTTTGGCTGAATCGAATTACAAGGATCGAATTCACATCTTTATTTTCAAATAACTCAATTTTAAATATGTTTGCATGGATTATCGGTTATCCAAAAATTACCTTTTCTATCAGGGATGAAGATTTAATTGGCGTTATTTCGTCCCGAGCCTATTTCCCTGATCTGTACACCTATACCAACACTTGTAACTACATGTTAATTCCCTCATCCATCAATTTTATTGGAGTTCTAACCTCTAACAATCAATTCAGATTGTCAGATCTCACCGATTAAAGTTCGTATTGATGAGGGAAATCGAAAATCTCAAGTCCTCTCTGTTGAACGATCCTAACACGTAAAAGGGTCTCTTCGATCCAGGCGGCTCTAGTCCGAGGATCAATTTATTCCAAAAGAAGTCAAACACTAGTATATTCAGTTGGAACAAAAGCCAAGTGAATTAGCATCGACCAATAAATTATCTGCCGGTAAAAGGGAATTTCGCCTTCAAACATCTATGGTTGCGTGTGATGAAACAAAAGACAGAGAGTTCCTTCTTGCTGCTTGGAAAATATTCATGGCATTGCAAAGACGGGTTGACACAATCCAATAATTTAATAGCTAATTCCATATTTCAGGTATCCTGAGACAGCAAGGGATGACCAACGAGATCAAGTAAGCACAGGCTATAGGCTTATTATTTGTATATTGCAAAATTCTGCTGGTGGTTAAACTATACCAAATATTAAGCAGGTAAACATTTAACAAGAAACTACATTCCCGTAGTTTGGTACACATGTATACACATGGTATATTTGTTCGCTACTACTCATCCCTATTCACATGTGAGACAATTGGCCGTACATGTAATTCAGTCAACTTTTGAGAACAGTGTTTTCATACAAGGCGTCGAGGTGATCATATGGTCGTAGTTCGTGAATCGTGTTACGTGCATAAGACAGGGACCACCAGCATCACAAAATATCCTAGCCCAGTGTCAAAGGGCGGTTATGGAGGAATGTAGATGTAGTCTAGCATCAAGATGAGGTCAGGGAGGAATAGTAGTCTAGTATCAAGGCTACGTCAGGAAGAAATGTGCATATAGTCTAGCATAAAGGCGAAGTCGAGAAGGAATGTACATGTAGTCTAACGTCAAGGCGAGGTCAAGAAGGAGTGTACATATAGTCTAACATCAATGCGAGGTCAGGAAGGAATGTACATGTAGTCTAGGATCAAGGCTAGGTCAGGAAGGAATGTACATGTAGCCTAGCATCAAGGCGAGGTCAGGCGGGGATATACATGTAGTCTAGCATCAAGGCGAGCACAGGAATTAATATACATGTAGTCTAGCCTCAAGGCGAGGTCAGGCAGGCATATACATGTAGTCTGGCGTCAAGGCGAAGCCAGGAAGGAATGTACATGTAGTCTAGCATCAAGGCGAGGTAAGGCGGGAATGTACATGTAGTTTAGCATCAAGGCGAGCACAGGAAGTAATGTACATGTAGTCTAACATCAAGGCGAGGTCAGGCAGGAATATACATGTAGTCTGGCGTCAAGGCGAAGCCAGGAAGGAATGTACATGTAGTCTAGCATCAAGGCGAGGTCAGGAAGGAATGTACATGCAGTCTAGCATCAAGGCGAGGTCAGGAAGGGATGTGATAAAGTGGAGTTAGAGAGGAACAGACATCTTATCAAATGTCAAAACAGGATTATAAGTAATGTATATGTAATGTAGCAATGTACAACTAACTGAGTGTCAAAGCGGGGTTAAGGAAGAGTGTACATGTAACCGATTCTCAAAGCGGACTTGGGAAGGAACATACATCTAGTCGAACGTCAAGGCGAAATTAGCGAGAAATGTACATATAGTCCAGTGTCAAAAAGGGTAATCTAGGAAAGAACATTTAGTCGAGTCTGAAAACGGGAATAATGTACGTGTAGTCGAGTATCAAAGTGTGGTTAACAAAGAATGGACATGTAGTCGGATGTCAAGGCGAAGTTAGCGAACATATGTACTCGAAGCGGAGTTAAGGACGAAAGTATATGTACAGGTATTCCAGTATCAAAGCTGGATTGGTAATGAATGTAGATGTAGTCGGTTGTCAAATTGAGATTAGGATGGACTGTATTTGTAGTTGAGTGTCAAAACTACTTAGGGAGGAATGTAATTGTAACAGAATGTCAAAGCGGCGTTAGGGAGGAATGTACTCGATTGTCAAAGTTGGGTTAAGGAAAGATCTATGTGTAGTCGAGTGCCGAAGCGGAGTTAGGAAGGAAAACACATGTAATCGATTGTCAAAGCGTGGTTATAGAGGGATCTACATGTAGTCGATTATCAAAAACTGCGTAAGAGATAAATGTTCATTTAGTCGAGTGTTAGAGCGGAGTTAGGGAAGAATATACATGTAGTCCAGTGTCAAAGCGAGATTAATGAGGAATGTTTGTGTAGTCGTTTGTCAAAGCTGGCTTAGAATGGAATGTACCACAAGTGTCAAAACGAGTTAGGGAAGATTGTAAGTGTAATCGAATGTGAAAGCAGGTTAGTGAGGAATGTACATGAAGTCGCTTGTCAATGAGGAAACTACATGTTATCGAGTGGCAAAGCGAGGTTAGGGAGGAAATCACATGTAGACTAGCGTCAAACCGGAGTTAGGGAAAAATATTCATGCAGTCGAGTGACAAAGTCACGTGATGAGTAATGTGCATACAAGACTAGCGTTAGCGTTACATCCACTTTACACCATGCAGAGGACATCTCCTTTAAAATAACGGCACTGTCGCAGACAAGTAGCAAACGCCGTAATGCCACAAGACTGCTGCCTTTTAAACATGCAGAGAAATTAAAGATTTTTTTAATTTATTTTATCAGATTCACCATGTCTACAGTACATGAATATTGAATAAGCTAGTAGTAGAATATAGTCATATTCTATCAATTACTCAGTATTACAACTAGTTATGTATCGGCAGGAATAAAACCCCATGGGGCTTGTTCTATCCCTATGTAAACACATAACAAGATTTTATTAAACTACTTCTGGCAGTTGATATGTGAAAACTGAGTGACTAACCAAATGCACACTATGGCAGAATTTTAAAATATGGTGGCTGCGTCCAATTAAGTTTTTTTCAGCTTTGATTCAAAGAGAGATGATGAATTCATCTGTTTCATCATCGAGGGTTTATTGTTCCATTACCATGTCTTGATGATGTTTTGATGATGTGATAAGAAAAGCTTGAACGATAAAATGACCGGCACAGATTTGTATCGTGGTTTCTAGTGTTATGTTGATGCATATCTGATTGTCTAATGTAATATGTTCGAAAGTGAAAGGCAGTTTGTTAGTATGGTGGATGTTGTGTACAAGGTTAAATGAAAGATAGAGATGCAAATTATATAGTGTCAGAATCTTTACAGCCACGAAGAGAGGTTGTGTGCGGTCAAGTTTTACCTCGATAAAGTTATCATCCTTATAGCTCTTTTCTGTAGTAAGAACAATGGATTTCGAGAAACAACATAGGTGTTTCCCCATTTGATATTTCCGTGGGACAAGTATGGATAAATCATGGAATATTAGAGTACATATAGAGTTTTCAGAATATAGAGTTTAATATGATTAATGATTCCTATATTACGATATACTTTCTTGCATATATAATCAATATGGGACGTCCAGGTCAGTTTATTATTAAAATCAATACCGAGAAATTTAAATTCTTGGACAATTTCGATTTCAATTCCGGAGACGAGCGACGGTGGGGCATAGACAGATAAAAGTTTGTTATTTGGCATAATGACCATACATTTAGTTTTCTTAATATTTTAATGATAAGCGGTTTGATGAAAACCAAGTGTATATTTTATCAAGTTTTTATACCCCCCCCCACCTCCATACCAAACTTTCTTCGCTATCTCCGGAACGACAAAAAATTGAGAGCTGACACTCAGTGAATTTTTAGTTTATCTTATTGGGGTCATTTTGAGCTTATTTGCATAACACCCTGAGTAGAGGATCATGGGTAAATTCAAGATGGCGTCCACGTGGGATATCAGAAAAATGATGTTTTCGTCATTTTTCTTCAAAATGTCTTCTTTTCCGCGTTGAGAAGTGGGCAAAAACTATTTTATTTCACATCACATTCATATGTTCTAATTTATCAAGCAGTTTTTGCGGTGAATTGAATAAATGAAAAATTCGAAAAAGCTGAGCGGAAAATCGACCAAAAAATGCCGTTTCTGAAGGTGACGTCAGTGTGACGTCATCAATGCGGCCATCTTGGATTTTTTTACATTCCCTGGTAGAGCTTGACAAAAGGGTATAGTGTGGTAAGTTTCAGCTCCAGCTCAAGGAGTAAGAAAAATAATTGGAGGAGGGGGTGGGGGGCGAAATGGTCCCTCCCCAGGCCTGGACAGGTCCCAAAAAGCCCAGTCCAGATAGGGTTAATGTAGATAAGGAATACAATTGGCACTAGAATAGATACCTGAGGTACACCACATGTCATTTTCTCCGGAAGTGATATGGTACCGTTGAAATAGACACTTCGCATTCTATTTGTAAAGTAAATTGCAATCCAGTGATTTGACAAATCCATAGTGGATAAGTTTACTTAATAATATATTATGATTTACCTTGTCAGGAGCTTTGGAGAGGTATGAGAACGTAATAATACTGTTTTGTTTTGATTCTTTGGCCGTTATCAATTTATCGTATAAATAGCAAGCTGCCGGAGAAGTTGAGTGATTAGACCGAAAACCATGTTGGTTTGGACGGATGATCTGATTGATTTATAGAAGATTGGTTGTCATATTAGTTTTCAATGATTTTGCTGAAACAGGGCAGGACTGAAATTGGTTTGTAGTTTGAAAGCAAACAACAGACAACACCAGAGCTAAAGGATGAATTCATTATGTGGCATAAAGGAACATATATTTTTTTAAGGTTCAGTATTAACGACGGGAAAACATGCATGATGTCCACGGACTTTTGATAGGCAAGTGGCATAAGCTGTAAGGCCGTATGACATAAACTATTATGATGTACTCCACCTTTACAAATATATTTTTCAATATGCCTGCAACAATGTCCGTAACCCCTCTCCTTGGCATGCCATCAAAGCCGCAGAATTTAATTTAATGATTCGCGACCCCTTACATGCAATATGTAGACTATAATGGCTTCATGCAATATATAGACCATAATGACTTCATACAATATGTAGACTATAATGGCTTCATTAAATATATACATGTAGACCATAATGGCTGCATGCAAGGTCTATATCATAATGAATTCATGCAATATCTACACTATAGTAATGGCCTCTTGCAAAATGTAGACTATAATGGCTTCATGCAATATCTATACCATAATGGCTTCATGCAATATGTAGACTATAATGGCTTCATGCAATATATAGACCATAATGGCTTCATGCAATATGTAGACTATAATGGCTTCATTCAATATATAGACCATAATGGCTTCATGCAATATGTAGACTATAATGGCTTCATTCAATATATAGACCATAATGGCTTCATGCAATATGTAGACTATAATGGCTTCATTCAATATAGAGACCATAATGGCTTAATGCAATATATAGACCATAATGGCTTCATGCAATATATAGACCATAATGGCTTCATGCAATATATAGACCATAATGGCTTCATGCAATATATAGACCATAATGGCTTCATTCAATATATAGACCATAATGGCTTCATGCAATATATAGACCATAATGGCTTCATGCAATATATAGACCATAATGGCTTCATGCAATACATAGATCATAATGGCTTCATGCAATATATAGACCATAATGGCTTCATTCAATATATAGACCATAATGGCTTCATGCAATATATAGACCATAATGGCTTCATGCAATATATAGACCATACTGGTTTCATGCAATGTCTATACCATAATGATTTCATGCAATATCTACACTATACTAATGGCTTCATGCAACATCTAGACTCTTTTGGCTTAATGCAATATCTAGACTACATGTATTTTGTCTTCATGCAATATGTAGACAATAATTGCTTCATGCAATATCTAGGCTATAATGACTTTCTGTTAAAGACGGAGTTAAATCCGGGAGCGTAGGCTGGAGAAACAAACCAATAAATCAAATGTTTTAATACAATCATATGATCATGCGACACAAGAAGACGGTAGTATAGGCCCTGAACCAGAATGGTATGGTCCTACGTGTCGGAACATGGATCGACATCGAGAAAGTAAAGATTGTGGTTACAAGTTGTACAATACCACGAAAGCCAGTGACATGGAAATCATTCTAAGGTATAATAGTCAGATCCGACATTCATTATTCAACCGCCGTCCACAAAAGAATTTCCATGCCAATAATCGAAAGGCTGATATGATGGTGTGTTCAAGAACTCCCCAACATATCGTAGAAGCTGACCACAACAATCTGAAAATAATCATGAGCAAAACCATAGATGTCTAACTACAATAATACTCCATGTAATTCTGTTATACCAGCATTAGACCGAACTTGTCGGATAGAGCTCGCTTGGTGGGGTTCATTGGTGCAGATAACCTATGGCGATGGCAGAATTAAAACTTAAGTTCTGTAGTAAATCTATTCAGTTTCCTCGCTTTATCAATAAGAGACAAGAGACGGTGAGAGTAGTAGCGCGAATGAAAATCTGGAAGTATCGTGGAGTACTGTGGACTGAATTTTGTACAAGATAATTACATCAAATCTGTCGTTGTTGTATTGACGAGAACAGGACCGCAGTTATTCTCATGCGTCGTCATACGTAAAGAACGTGGTAGGTGAAGACTCAGTTCAACGAACATTATTGTTCTAGTAAATTTGTCACTTCCCTCCAAGCTAGAAATTACAAGGGGATCACTCTTCCATCTGGAAAAGATCAAAGACTATAGATCAGCTACGAGATAGCCTCCCGTATTATGGAACAGAGAAATAGTTCCGTACATTAATGACATGTATTTGTTCAGACAATCTCGCAACCATTAACGGTTTTGATTTCCAGAAAGCGGAAATGAAAGTCAAAATAAAAGTCAAAATGAATAAAATTGATGAAAAGTACTTATTCTGCCAAAAATAAAAAGAGGCTAGGCAAAATAGACGCTTAAGTAACAACCCTAAAATGAATAACGCGTACATGTTACTATGGAAACATTGAAGATAATCTTATTAGAGAATAGTGATTGATATCAGAGACGATGCTACCAGGAAACGACTCCAAGAAGCAGACTTGAAGTTGACTGAGCGTATTGATACATGCAGAGCCTTATGATCGACCATCGGAAGCTGAAAGCCATGCAGCAACAAGATGAAATCCATACAATGACGAAACAGCTTAGTAGTATACAAAGAGTCTTTCAAGGGGACAGCGCCTCACTGCGCATGCGCAGAACTTGGTGTGACGTCATAAGTGTGGCTGTGCGCATGCGTGAGTGGATGTGAGTGGAGGTGGGTTCAAAATGGCGGCTATTTACCTCCCACACACCACGACACAGTCCGCCATTTTGAACCCACCTCCACTCACCAGTGCACTGATTGACACCGGTATGAGTGGAGGTGGGTTCAAAATGGCGGCTATTTACCTCCCACCACACCATGGTGAGTGGAGGTGGGTTCAAAATGGCGGCCTGTGTGGTGGTGTGGTGGGAGGTAAGTAGCCGCCATTTTGAACCCACCTCCACTCACCAGACGTCACAATTGAGGGGGATTGAGGGGGTGCGCATGCGTGAATGGATGTGAGTGGAGGTGGGTTCAAAATGGCGGATACTTACCTCCCACTCCTGCACTGGTGAGTGGAGGTGGGTTCAAAATGGCGGATACTTACCTCCCACTCCTGCACTGGTGAGTGGAGGTGGGTTCAAAATGGCGGATACTTACCTCCCACTCCTGCACTGGTGAGTGGAGGTGGGTTCAAAATGGCGGACTGTGTCGTGGTGTGGTGGAAGGTAAATAGCCGCCATTTTGAACCCACCTCCACTCACCAGTGCAGGAGTGGGAGGTAAGTATCCGCCATTTTGAACCCACCTCCACTCACCGGTGTCAATGAGTGCACTGGTGAGTGGAGGTGGGTTCAAAATGGCGGATACTTACCTCCCACTCCTGCACTGGTGAGTGGAGGTGGGTTCAAAATGGCGGATACTTACCTCCCACTCCTGCACTGGTGAGTGGAGGTGGGTTCAAAATGGCGGCTATTTACCTTCCACCACACCACGACACAGTCCGCCATTTTGAACCCACCTCCACTCACCAGTGCAGGAGTGGGAGGTAAGTATCCGCCATTTTGAACCCACCTCCAC
The DNA here is from genome assembly GCA_036873755.1 of Hanleya hanleyi. Classification (NCBI taxonomy): domain Eukaryota; kingdom Metazoa; phylum Mollusca; class Polyplacophora; order Lepidopleurida; family Hanleyidae; genus Hanleya; species Hanleya hanleyi. The sequence goes on from JAVTVY010042188.1 coordinate 190,572, forward strand.
ACACCAGTGCACTCATTGACACCGGTGAGTGGAGGTGGGTTCAAAATGGCGGATACTTACCTCCCACTCCACAACCACACAGGCCGCCATTTTGGTCCCACCTCCACCTCAGTGAAAAACGTATAAAAGGAGTCGATTTTTAGGGAAAGGGGTGTATTCAATTTGACTTACCTGACCTGCCTGCCTGTCTCCCTGCCTGCCTGCCTGCCTGCTTGCCTATCCGCTTGTATGAGACGAAAAGCATGAGACGTGGAGAAGATTTTCCAGACGATCCAGGAGCACCTCCGGTTGAAGTCTTGCCTGAAGACGAGCGTCTGACCTGCCTGCCTGTCTCCCTGCCTGCCTGCCTGCCTGCTTGCCTATCCGCTTGTATGAGACATCCATTCTTATCCGCCATTTTGTACCCACCTCCCACCACACATCATCAATTGACAGGAGGTGGGTACAAGATGGCGGCTTGGTTTTAAGGGTGGTGGGAGGTGAGTATCCGCCATTTTGTACCCACCTCCCACCACTCTTCATCAATTGACGTGGTAGGAGGTGGGTACAAGATGGCGGCTTGGTTTTTAGGGGAGTGGGAGGTGAGTATCCACCATTTTGTACCCACCTTCCACCACCACCATTTTACGTATAAAAGGAGTCGATTTTTAGTCTGGGTTTTTTCCATCACGGTTGTGCGCAGGTGTATGACGTCACTTCCGGTCTGCGTGAATCGGGCGTGACCTGGGACTATGGGATGCATGTACTCACTTGGTTCTGGGTATTTGTCATCACGGGGAGGTCACGTGATCAGTTCAAGGTCATATCCATTTTTTCCCCATCACGGTTGTGCGCAGGTGTATGACGTCACTTCCGGTCTGCGTGAATCGGGCGTGACCTGGAAAAAGGATTGATCTGTAATCTGTGTTGTTGTTGTTGTTGTTGTTGCTCCCTTTTTTTTTGCACTAACCCATCAGAATAGTACGTATCACGGACTACACCCGTAGAGCTACATCTGGTCTATAAAACATGTCCCTCTGGATCCCACACCTTCATTTCTACAGAGCCATGGCGGAGATCCAGCCCCATGCGACTCGCATTTTACAGTATGCCACCGTGGTGAATTCATTCACGGGTTACCGAGCAGTGGTCCGGTCCATGTTTGCAGATGGCGACGACAACGAGGGACGACGCCAGATCCTGAACGAGTTCACAGAAGCGGTCCTCCACAGAGTGCACTCGATGGAGAGGCGTGCCATCACTCACCACTACTGGACTATGACAGCCATCCTTGATGCTCGCGCTATGGACCAGGAGCGCTCACGCCGGAACCAGCGCCGGCTGGTTGGCCTCATACTAGTCTGTGCCCTATTCACCCTGGCGCTGTGGTATTGACACTATAAATACAGGGGATGAGACAGAGTGTGTGTCATTCTCCCTTCGACATTTACAGCAAGCATGTCAATGTACCTACGAGCCATCCTGCCTCTTACACCCAGTGTGAGGTTATACATTTATCAAGATAAAGTCACCCTGGTGAAAGACGATCAAGCTATTTACTGGACGCCCGCTGAGAGGCTATCGAATCCGGTGACACTACAGCGTGATGGGTGGACTAAGTTTAAACGGGTGTTGAGCGGTGAGTTGGACGGAGACCTCATCCACCTGGACAACGCCATCTACATATATTCCGTACCACCCGTCCACATACGTCTGGGTCCCTACCAAGAGCCTACGCGAAGTATCAGCCTAACTTCCTCTGTGTGGTCAGCCTTGGAGAAAATAGTGCCTATTGTGGACCAGTTATTTACACCGGACGACCGATCACCCGACCAATTAGCGTGGGTTCGTGCTATGGAAGACGCGGCGGCTGAACCCCATGAACAACTACATGAACCCGACGACGATGCCATTGATTACCCCGCTAGACTCAGTCAGCCCAATGACATGACCACCTGATCCTTTGATCTCACGGGGTTCTCCCTATAAATACGAGAGACAGTGAAATCTGGTACCATTCACGTACTGACCATGACGGAGCATATAGTACTGGCGTATTTCAGCTTGACCCCCGAGGTTTTCCTGCACGTGTATGCGGATAAGGTCGATATCATGGAGGAGGTGGTGGGAGACACGGACCCTACACAACCGTGCCCGGCTCACATTCGTCTGTCCCGAGAGGGCTGGACCAAATTCAAACGGGTGTTGTCTGGTGAACTGGACGGCGACCTCATCCACTTGTGTCACGATGTGTACATCCGACGCGGCCCTTTCTTTGCTCAATTGGCTCGGCTAGATGGAGGTACAGTGCATTTTACCCTTCACCCTGATCTATGGTCTGCATTGGAAGATGCCGTGGTGGATGTGGATGAAGTGCTTATCAAGCGGTCATCAGACGAGTTGGACTGGTCATTTACCATGGCCACTGTGGAAGTCCACGAAGAAAATCAGAAAGAAACTCCGGCCCAAGATATACCCGTTATAAATAAACGATAGAGCCAGGGTCCATCATCATTGTCACCATGAAGCGCTGGGAGAAGGTGTTGGATAACTTATACTACAGTCCCGACAGTCCGGCGGCCTATAGTGCATTGTCGGCTCTCTATCGAGCGGCCAAACCCCAGGGGGTACAACGTGCCCAAGTCCGAGATTGGTTAAGAAGACAAGACACCTATACCTTACATCGATCTGTCCGTCGCCATTTTCTACGGAACCGGGTCATCGTGGGAGGAATAGATGCCCAGTGGCAAGCGGATTTGGTGGATATGAGCGCCTTTGCCAAACACAACGATGAGAATCGGTATATCTTGACGTGCATCGATATCCTATCCAAGTATGCGTGGGTGGTACCCATCCGGACGAAAACGGGGGCAAATCTCATAGCGGCGTTCAAAGACATCTTCAAGACCGGGCGCAAACCTTTGTATTTGCAACCGACGAAGGCACGGAATTCCTCAACAGACCGTTCCAAGCCTTTCTCAAGAAACAGAAGGTGTTTTTCTTCCATACGTACAACGAGACCAAGGCTTCCGTGGTGGAGAGGTTCAACAGGACATTCAAAGGCCGCATGTATAAATATTTCACCTATAAGAATACAAGGCGGTACATCGATGTTCTCCCGAAACTTGTGAGTGGTTACAATCGAGCCTATCACCGGAGTATAGAGAGAGCCCCCATTACCGTGACCCAACGCAATGAAGCCCAAGTCCGGCGTGTCTTGTACCCCAGGCCATCGCAGCGAACGACGAAGGCGGTGTACAAGGTCGGGGACCCTGTACGGATCAGTAAAGTCAAGGGCAAGTTCGAGAAAAGTTACTTGCCCAACTGGAGCGATGAGCACTTCCTGATTAAACGGCGCCTACCCCGACAGCGGCGAGTCTATGAACTGGAAGATCTCCAAGGGGAAACGTTGCTGGGGACGTTTTACGACACGGAATTACAGCCTGTTGTAAAAACACAGCAAGACTACTACACGGTGGAGCAGATTTTGAAAACGGAACGTCGACGTGGCAAACTGTTTCATTTCGTAAAATGGCAAGGCTGGCCCAGTTCCTTCAATTCCTGGGTCGCGGCCAACCAGGTGAAACGACTATAAAGCCAGACACCACTGCCGTCCTCCTTCATTCCACGTCCGACCCCAGTGCTATGGACCAACAGCGGCTGCCTCCGAAGACAGCGTCTC
>JAVTVY010042189.1:0-18646 GCA_036873755.1 Hanleya hanleyi
TCTGAACAGGCCTCAAAAGTGGCTTCTTGTGTTCTATTGCTTAACTGACTGTAGGTAAATCCGTCAGCTTTCTGCTTTTGATCTAATAAAGGCATGCTGAGTTATTTCCCTTGGTTAAATTATGGGTCAATCGCTGGTGTCCATCTGATTTTGTTGGCCCCAATATGACATTGAGCAGTCAGCCAGCCCATCATCTGAATTCCTGCATCCATTATCAAAATCAGCACCGAATTCAAGCAGTAAAACAAGAATTATCTTTATAAATGATGGGCGAAGAGTTTAAATGCGGAATGTGCAAAATGATTATTCTGTGTAATGAGTATACTTTGAAGTATTTAATTTTGCATGAATAACTGACAGAGCAGATTATGTAGGTGTAACCGTTTGTGTATACACGCCACATTTTGGTTGTTATCATGTACAATGCAGCATGGGAAGACAGAAGAAAAGCCCACAGAACAGAAGAGTGTCAAGCTAAAGTGAGCATATACGACTCTGTCAAAGAATTGTATACAAGAAAACAATAGCTAGTTCCTTGTGAGAAAGAAAAGGTGAACAGTTTTGAGTGATATATCTCCAATTCGAATGCATTTCTAAGTCATTTTCATGAGCATCATGCTTGGACCTTGCCTGTTCATATGGTTTACATGTTTGACATCCTCATTGTAAAGATTTGTGTTGATAGATGACTGACCCTGAACTGATTACGGCCAGTTCTTCAATCATTCAATCACCCCCAGGGCCTAGATGCCCGAGTGGCCTAGGTCATTTTGCTGGTGACCACTAGCCTCACACTGCTGAACCTATGGGTTCGAGCCACACATGTGTGAAAGTTTGCCAGGTACTTGTCGACGGGCTGTGGTTCTCTCCGGGTTCTCCGGCTTCCCCGGCTTCCTTCGCCTCTAAAACTGGCTGTCACCATATGAGTGAAATAACCTTGTGGACAAAATTCAATCAGTCATTTTAATAAATTTGATCACCCTCTAAATTAATTAAAATAACTAAGAGATACGTAATGGATTATCAGCATGATTGTGAGAAAATTGAGTTCCTGAGACTGAATTATTTACCATATACATGAACAATAGGTACAAATGAATGCAGAATCAGCAAACTTCAACAAACAACAAAAACTTAAGGTGTAATTGATGTGTATTTCACCAATCCCCATTGCTTGAATATACATGAATATACATGTAGCCCTGTTACGGTAATTCCCCTAATAATTCAATCACAGGAAGTTCACATTTCAACTCTATTATTCAAACACAGAGAAAAACTAGCATTCCCATTCTTCATTCAAACTGAAGAAAAGTCCTATAATGACAAAATGGGATACTTTGTAGCTGGTGCCATCAAGAATATTTCCAGATATAGGCCATTTTTGAAGCACTTCCGGTGATCGAATTATTAGGGGAATTACCATAATCATTTTTTTATGTACTCGCCGTATTTCTGTTTAAATGCCTGTGCTACAACCATAATTTGGGTAATTTTTTTTCAATCTTTGCCTTAGTTACATCATTGCATTGAAGCCTGAATATCCATTTTTGTAAAATACTGTTTCTAGGAAATTTAACATTGTTTGCAGAGCTGCCTTTTTTGTCAGAAAGGCATTAATGCTCTGACTAATTCTCCTTATGATTTAAGAGCAAGGCTTTACATTGTCCAGCTTTTGTAATTTGTTTACTCCTCAAGGAGCTAGTGCACTCATTTTGAATTTAGGCACTATAAAACACTGGATGGCAGGGCTGTCATTTTGGTGGGAAATTAATAATTACGACAAATACTTTCTCACGTGACTCCTTCAGATGTCCGATTTTTGTCAACTGGTAAAAAAAAAAAACGGAACTGAACGGAACCCAATGCCTGATGTGATGTCAGAAAAAGAGTGCCCTGATGCCAGTAACATCACATCAGAACTTCACATTGCTTTCCAACATGGAAGGCTATGATGTTTGGAATGTCACTTAATATCACGACGTAAAATCAGGCACTTTCTTCAGGTTGTTTTTGAGCGGTTGACTGAAATCGGACTTCTTGAAGCAGTCACATAGAAAAGCAATTGTCGCAATTACTTATTTTTCCCAGCAATTTGACAGCTCCGCCATCAGGTATTATGTGCTGTATAGTTTCAAAGTGAGAGTGCAGTAGCACGTTAACTGCAATATTCTGGCAGTAATTATGGTCTATTGACTTTGAGCATCCTGTTAATATTTCAGTAATGACTGTTTTAATGTTGCATGGTCCAAAGAAGTTCCCTCCTTGAGATTTCTGACTTTTTTTTTGTATATTTATACTTTGGCTGATATTTAAGTTTTGCAATGTTTGTTATTTACAACTGGTTTGGGTTATTCATCGGATCTTAATCGGAACACATGTCTACTCCAGAATCTCTACAAAGGATAGTGACTACAGTCATATATAATCTCAACATTTCCTGTTGATGTTTTTTTTTTTTTTTTCTGGAACACAGAACACTCCTTCCATCTATGTACACTAAATTTAAACTCCCCTCCCCCCCCTTGGGTCTCCCCAGTCTTTTATTTAATAGATCAATCACTGTCAGATTGTAATTATCGATGAAACAGTTGGATGCTTTTATTTGCTAGAATCTGAAACCCCATCCTATGTGTACTGCAAAGCAGATCGAGCTATTCATTTTGGGAAGCCGTTAATGTTGTGATTTTCAAAGCTATTCATTTTATTTGAAAGCCATATATGTTGTGAAATGGAAGCTATTCATTTTGTTATTTCAAAATGATTTGAATTACCTGTACTTGGCGGATGGTCCCTTATTTATTTGATATCGTGTCACCAATCCCATAGTTGTCAGATTATGTTGATGAAAAGCGGTTTATAATTTGATTACGAGATTAATTTCTAGACGAAAGGTGAAATATTTGTGTCCGTTTCAATACTTGGGTCATGGTGAAGGCTATTCCATTATAAATGTTTGGGAGGGTTTTTAGTATCTCTTGCTTCCCTGTGTAATCCCATTGTCTCGAGATATAACTGAAACATCAAGTTCAGCAAACAAAAATCTTTCCATTGAATGATTCATTTTTGGATAATTTGGAACAATGTTGTATAACATTCAGAACATAAGGAATTAATCCAGCTGTTGTGGAGGTGTATCATTCTGTGCTTTAAATATAGATTTTGCCAAGAAATGTGTCCTGCCATTTGTTTTGCCATTTTTACTGCCATAATTTAGAACTCAAGATATCCCAAACACTGATATCAAATTTTTCTTTTTGAAATATTGTTAACTTGAAGATCTTAGTTTGGAAATAATTACAAGATATGGAATAATTCTCTGCGATGAATTTTTCCACCCATAACAGCTGTAGATGCACTGTTTTCCAACTTTTTGTTATACGCCCGCCCAAAAGGCGGTCGTATTATGTGATGGCGGTTTCCGTCCGTCTGTCCGTCTGTCCGGTTCTCGTGTCCGGTCTATATATGGGACAGTTTCCTATCCACAGCTCCAATTTTTGGTGAGTGGATACCCTATGGGGAGACGATGTGTCGCGTACCAAAATGAAGGTCGAGGTCACAGGTCAAAGGTCACTGGCCTAAAAAACAGGAAATCACTGAAGTGTTCGTGTCCGGTCTATATCTGTGAACGATTTCTGTCCACAGTTGCAATTTTTTGTGAGTGGATACGCCAGGTGGAGACGATGTGTCGCGTACCAAAAATTAGGTCAATGTCAAAGGTCACCGCATACCAAAAATTAGGTCAAGGTCAAAGGTCACCGACCCCAAAATTAGGAAATTATTAAAAATAACATTTTTTGTGTCAGTAGATACATTAGGGGACACAATGTGTCACATACCAAAATGTAGGTCAAGGTCACTGTGACCCCAAAATCGTGAAATTGTTAAAAATCATGACTTTTTGTGTTCATTGAGAAATTGAGGGGAGATGGTTTGTCATGTACCAAAATTTAGGCCAAGGTCAAAGGTCAGGGTCACTGTGACCCCAAAATCAGGAAATCATTAAAAATCATGATTTTTTGTGTGCATTGATAGATTGAGGGAAGACGATATGTTGTGTACCAAAATTGAGGTCACGGTCAAAGGTCAAGGTCACTGTGACCCCAAAATCAAGAAATCATCAAAAGTCACATTTTCATATGCCTCTCGAAGACGAGGTCGTGTAATGCGATGTTGCGTTCTGTTCATTCATCCATTAACATTTGTTGTCCATGCGATAGCTCTAGTTTCAAGGTATGGATTGGTACCAAACTTTGAGTATACCTTACTCGCATGGCAAAGTGGAGCGATACATATGAGATCAATTTGTCAAAGGTCTAGGTCGCAGTCCGAGCTTAGCTGACTAAATGTGTTGGAATATTGTTGGAATATTCGAAGTTCTTTCCCCTGCATTTATATGGTATTGTCTCCCATGTTTGAAATGCTTCATTTAGTTAAACTGTTGTGAAATAAAAACCATACATTTACTAATTTAATGGGGAGAGGAGTCCTTTATGAACTTCACACCTGTTTATGAACTCAAGAACAAAGGTTTACTTCATCTCTTCTTCCTTCATGAAAAATTCTCTCGTCTGAAAGGAATCCATTTGCAGGAAAACTACTATTTTCTTGTGTTTGACTATTATCGATTTCAGTGTGGGATATGTGAGCTCTAAGCTCTTGCTTCAAGGTCAACTAGTTACCAAGAGTTAAGCTCATTTTAGTTTATCATTCAATATAAGATGTGATATATGTTACATTCTTATAAGCAAAAAATTGTAGACCTTTCTCTGAATTGCTAGATCAATTGGAATCAAGGCTATTAAACAACCTTGAAATTTGATCCAATGTAATTCCAGATATACGGGCGTATATTGAAGCCCCTTGGGCTCTTGTTTAAAAACATAATTATGACCAATGTTTCATTCAGTAGGAGATGGAAATTTGGCCAAGCGGTTGTCCATCTAATATTTCAGACGTATCAAAATTCAATCAATTTTGAGGACAAAATTTGACTGTTCTAATAAATTTCATCACTCTCTAAAATCATTGAAATAATGAAGAAATAATGGATTATATTCATGGTTTGAACCAGTTTGTCAGTTTTCTGTTCTAATAAATTTGATCATCCCGGATTGTATAGTGGAAAATTTCACTTCCTGGGACTGCATTATTAGAAGGATCACCATAGTATTTCTTGTATTTTTGATCAATTTGTGGGTGGTTTGAAAATTCAGACACTTTCTACTCTCCCATTCATTGTTTTAATGGAATGAGCCTTATATTCATTTTAATCCTTAGAAATCGCATTTTAATTTAATTGGTTTATAAAACAGAATAGTGTGTCTGTATTTCTCAGTTGTAAAAGAAGAATGCTCAGACTGATTGTGAGCTCTTGAAAATATTCGCTCCATCTTTCATCTAGGAGGCCGGAGACAAAGAGGGAACAATAGTCTGTCTGTCTGAGTGCAACAATGAACCTAGATGGGCTTTACAATAACATAAGGGTCTGAATGATATAAACTTACATGAACGACTGACCAGTGGGAGACTTGCACAATACCAAATATCCAATCAGATTCTGTGATAGCCACTTCCTGTTTGTCGATTTTGGCACAGATACCCGATCAACTGACAGAAATAGCATTTCCGGTTTATCTTCTGGTGTTATTGTGCAAGTCTCCCATTATTGAGAGTGTTAATGTTCCCTGGTGTGACAATCCAGATTTAGCTCAGTGTGAGCGCCTGGTGCTGTATTGGGTTTTTAGTTCTTTTGCTGTTGACAGTTTATATAGTCAAGATTTCAGTGTATTTTATTTGCTCAAGATGTTTTCGTTTTGGGCTGACTTTGATATTTAGAATATAAGTGGTCTCATCTTGCCTTGGGTTGCCTTTTGACTTGCTTATCGTTTAAGCCCTTTGTGACTTCATCTTATTAACATGCTCAGCATGGTATTACATTTACAGTATGGTATTTTTCCGTGTTGAGGGTGAATGGAATTGCCAAGTCACCCTTTGTTGGAAACATTGTTATTATAATATATATTCAAGTTTATCCTTTGTTTAAACCACAGAACCTTTGTATTACCTTACCTTTGCATGTTATGTACAAAAGTTGAATCTCATGTAGTCAAATGTTATGTTCACCATGGTTCTTTCATAAACACCAGCCGGTTTGGTTATATGTAAAAGAACCAAAAAATGCTTAACGTTACATTTAACCTTTAATCAAAAGCACTTGTACATCATCACCTTCATATTTTGCCTGTAAATAACGAGTAAGACCTCCTTTCTCATGTGTGAGAGAACTTTTCACTCCTTGAACAAAGTGGAAATTTTTATATTTTGTTTAATATGTTCAGAACGAAAATGTTCGCACCCTGTTCATTTGTTTCGTTTTTATAGCTCTTTGACATGGATTTGGGTGAGAGTGTTTTGTTTAGATTTATTTTGTGGAGATTTTGCTTACTATTTGAATTAATCAAGGGAGTATATCTTCTACTGGCACTGTAGAATGGCCATTGATATAGTTCTTTGAGCCAGCTCATGGAAAGTGGTTATCGATATTGAATACTTACGTGGATTCATGTCAGCAATTTCTGAATTCCTGGCTATGTGGAGTCTGATCCCAAATTTACTGTTTATATTTAAGACCACGTCCAGTTGAACATAAACAGCACGTCATCAGGGACAAATCGCTCCTTGATCATCAGGGATATTTTCAACACTTTATACATCGAGACTAAGTGACTGCTGTGTCCAAATCTGTTACATGTTCCTGCCCCCCCCTGCCAATGAGGGAGGGAAAAGAGGCAATGAAAATTAGGGTGCAGGGTGAAGCCAAAATTTCTCAAGTTTTATCACCCCTATATACTCTAGTACTTCCTTTATTTACATACAAATTAGTTTGAGATTTTTATTACCCTCATTTACCCTAGTACTTTCTGCGGATTTACAGACACATCAGTTTGAGATTGAGCTTCATTAAATTTGTAGCCATTTTGATCCAAAGATGGCATTTTTTTCAGCAGTGCAATTAAAGATAAACATAGTGTGATAAGTTTATCACTTTATCGGTTGTGTCGAACATTTTGCTTGGTGAAAAAATAGGGAGTTGCAATGTTAACATGAAAAAAACTAATTTGTGTATGATGGTAATAAAGCCTGTTTCGTTCATATCTGCCCATCGATGGACGAGGTCGTATTATGCGACAGCAAGTTTTGCCCGTCCGTTAAGTTTTGATGCCTGTGTGATATCTCCAGTACTACTTTATAGATTTCTATCTAACTTGGGATTTACCTTACCCATGCAGCAAGGAAGCTCCCTATACATTTTGAGGTCAACGGTCAAGGTCACTGCACCCCAAAAATCAAGAAACCATCATAAATTGTTACATCCAGGCTATAAATCCAGGGATGTGAATTGTGAGGACATTTGGGGCATGCTTCAAATTCATGGTGAACAAGCCTATTTTTGGTATTTTTGATGTCTTTATAAGGATGATTTTCTCTTCTAGCAGAACTATTTTTCACCGGCTTGAACACAAATTTTCGTTTCACACAAGATATTGGAAAGTTTAATTTTTTGGGGGGAAATGGTTTTGGTTTGGGGTATCGTATCTGTAATGAGAAATCCTCCCTACAAATAGGAAAAAAAGGAATAAAGCAAAGTAGGCCAGGAAGCACATTTTGATCAATAATAAACCAATTTGTATGCAATGTAAACTTATGATTTTGCTGGTATTGAATTAAAGAGGAAAAAAACCGGCTTTCTTACCATCATACATAGAGGAGTTTTTGCAATGTAAACCACACATATCCTTTTGCAGTCCGCACTTCCCCTTTTACAGGCCTGTTATTGTGTTGTTTTTTTAACATTTTTTATGTTAAATGATTTTGTTGAACATTATGTGCACTTGGTTATTCGTTTCTGTCAGACATTATCTTTACAGTTTGTTTTTTTACTGTGAAATTCAAATTTTGATGGTTCCTCCGCACTACACAGCCAACTGATGAGATGCTGGTATTTGTGCCTGTCATTGTGGCGAGTTGGCATATTTTTAATGTGAAGAATTATTTAATCCATTGAATCGCTCGTCTACTTAATGTTGATCAGATTTGTTACAGTGATAGCATGATATTTCCAAATAGGATACATTGTTTTGCATATTCCCCATGCTGTGTCAGTTTGCGTGTGTTGACTCTAGGGGTAAACGCTTTCTTGGGAAAGAGTCGAAACACTCGTATATCGTTTTTACTGGCGATTTTATCTCTTCCCAGAGATAATATATTTTTATCTACATCATCTGGATGATAACATGATTATTATAATTATTATAACCTTGTACAGATTACAATCTCGAGGATCATTTACAACAACGTTTATGTAATTAACACACCCCTACCTTATCCAGGAAAATTTGATGCTACTTGTTACAATGTATGAAAGTGTATGTCTTCTGAAATCATATTTGGCCAACGTCACTGATCCGTTTGTACAGCAAATTTAAACAGTGCAAAGTTTTTTTGCAAGGATTGTTAACACATGTGCAATAAACTATTCATATCATACTATTTGTAAACTCTTGAGTTATGGTTGTTTTTACCCGTTGGCCAAAACCGTCGGTTGAAGGGGTATTGTTGTCATCTGTCTGTCTGTCTGTCCATCATCAATCATTATCACAATATATGTTGAAATTCATACCACAGATGCAGCTGGCAGAAGACCGGAATAAAATGATGGACTTTGACTTATTTTCCAAGATTGTAAAATGTGTGATAAATAAGAGCAAGCCATTCTAAAGTTACACCACACATTCATCTGTTGAATTGCTATGATCAAATTTATACTGTACAAGTAGATATGCTGTTAGCACAAAATCACTTGAAAGGTTAGCCCTTTTCCGATTTAATACCATATGTGTAGCTGGTTGTGGACCAGAGTGAGAGAATAAAAGATAAGGGATGTTGACATATATTCTAAGGACATATTTTCAAGTAATGCTGTTAACACAAAACATTTTGAAGGATAAGCACACCACACATGCTAATGTTAATTCAACCGGACCAAGTTGAAGATGGTGGACCAGAAGCTAACTTTTCCACAGTTAAAGTGAATATTAAACATTTATAATCAATGTTTCTATTTGTTACTAAGTCAAACCTGCTTGAATTAATGCCTTTTATCTCCGATTAAATGCACAATCAAACGTAGAAAAACGGAAGTTAAAAGAAAAAATCAACTCCCCTAGGAGTTGTCTGCCCCTAGGAGAGCTCTCCCATTCAATCCAGCGTGGTTACTATAAAGGTCATTGTAAGCCTTATTCCAATCCTCTTTCTCAAACCGAGACCAGTAGTATACAAGGCCGCGGTACGAGGGGAAGGAAGGGAGGGCACATTAAATTAAAGCAGGTTTGACTTAGTAACAAATAGAAACATTGATTATAAATGTTTAATATTTGCTTCCTAAGTCTTAAACCTGCTTGAATTAATGCCTCAGTACCAACATATGGAGGTGGGAACCTCGGTCTTGAAGTAGTTCCAAAAGTAGGCTAAGTAACCGCTGGAATGACACAGAAAAACATGGTATGTATTAGCATGAAGCAATCAATCAATCAACAATTTTAAACCTGGTCAAGGATGAAAAGGTTAAAATGTGAATAAGATACAGTTGTACTTATCTTGATTGCTACATCCATGTAGCTGTGCTTGTGGTGTGGAATTAATTTCAACCGAGAAGAGGGACCCCCGCCACTAAGGAAAAGTAGGGTCTACTCGGGAAGCCATCTATACCAAGAAGAGGGACCCCCGCTACGAAAGAATGTAGGGTCTACTTGGTAAGGCTTACCTGCATGCAAATTCTTGGCTGTTCCTAAGTCCGGGTGAAACAGAACCATTCCGTGCCTAGAGGTCGCCAAGCCACACCACACTCAGTCCACAAACGTCTACGTCCAACTTGCTTCTTGGGAGTTGATCGTAGATGACGCAGCTGAGACCATGAGAAGGAAGTCGGATTCAACCTGTTAGACACAATCAAAACCGCAATTAAGGTAAAGATCACACTCACCATGGAGTCCGGCATCTTAGAGTAATGATTTAGTGTCCGACATCTCTTAGAGGATCCAAGGTCGTCCATCTGACTTATTTCTTCCTTCAATATGTGATCAATCAAATGTGGACCAATAGTATGAATGAGATGAGATGATACAGCAATTTGCAGATTTGCTGCGATGATACAAAATGCCGCCCCCCCCTTTTTTTTTAAAAATTTAGTTGACCACGTGCTGGGCATCTATACGCGGCCCAAGCGTGGTCATCCTATCTGACTGGACTGACATATCTCTTAGATAGAAATTGGAGAACGTGGAGTTCGCTGTCCAGACACGACTGGACAATGTCAAGGAGGGGCAGGTTCTTCCATAAATCTCCACAAAAGAAACCTGGCCGGTAAAGCCGAGGGTAATATGGAGTAGTAATAGAAGATACTAATCTAACTTATCTTTTGAGTGTCTTCCCTTAAAAGGGTAAATCATGGATATGATACAGAATATACTTATTCTTGAGTGCCTCCATCCATGTAGCTGTGCTCGTGGTGTGATATGTAAACTCTACCAAGATGTCAGGATCCTCTACCACTCGGGTTGTTTGGTCTTAGAGGGCGCCAAGCCACGCCATTCTCAATCCACCAACGACTTACGTCCAACTTGTCTTGTGAGATGAGCGTAGGATACACAGCTGAGATCATCCAGAAGAAAGTCAGTTTCAAGCTGAAAGACACAAGCAAAACCGTAGTTAAGGCAAAGATTAAAACTCTCAAAGTGTCAGACCACTTAGATTGATGATTAGAGAGTCCATGGTCGTCTATCCGACTTATTCCTTCCTTCAAAGACGATCATGATGAAGTTTTAAAATTGAAACATACTTGAGACAAATGTTGGCTTGGAGAACCCGGGAATCGATTCCGGTACCTCTCGCCTGCAAAGCGAGCGCTCTACCATTTGAGCTAGCTTCCCTGGAGCAAGATGGCTGCCTTGCTGCAATGGTGACAAATTCTGCCCCCCCTCTCTTCTTGAAAGAACTAACCACGTGCTAGGTAGCCCTTAGTGGCCTAAGCGTGGTCACACTATCTGACTGCACACAGATAGAAATTTGTGAACGTGGAATTTGCAGTCCAGACACAAGAACTGGACAATATCATGAAGGGACAAGTTCTTCCATAAAGGCCATGTGTAGCGATGGTACGAAACACATTAGAAGAAGTGGAAGCCAGTAGTGGGGGCGTCAATAGTATATCTACCTTCTGGCAATTGATAAGACTATTTTATGGTCTTCTTCAACTACGCGGCTTTTTAAATATCAAGCCTTGCTGACCGGCGAAGGGATATGATAATCGTAGCCGAAAGCCGCGAACGAAATCGGTACGAGTAAGATAGTGACGGAAGGCTCGAACAGGATCTAGCAGAAGATCGACCCCGAGGCCATGTACAAAGTCTGACAACGTAGGAATGGAGTACGACGTTGAGCGCACGGACCTGAACGAACAGACTCATTTTTGGCAATAATTTCAGGAATGGGCCGAAAAGAATGCAAGACCAATCCGCTGTCCAGGTCATAGAAGATCTTTAAAGAGCATAAAGATGAGACACTCTGGACGTCAAAGCAAACGCCGCCACAAAGGCCGTCTCATAAGACACAGCTTTATAGACGCGGACTCTAAGGGTTCACAAGATGGTAAATCAGGGCACACAGAACCACACCGATATCCTATTTCGGTAACAGTTGGCGAGTACAACGCGACTGTAATGCGAAGGCGCGAATAAGCGCAGAGATATAATCGTTAAGGCTAAAGTCGGTACCAAAGGTAAGACGTAACACGCTAGCCAGAGCAGATCGATAGCCCTCCATGGTGCTAATATGAAACTCCCTATCCTGGTGAAGGTGAAGGAGGAAGTCAATTGCGAGGGAAATAGAATCGGGGACGGTATCACGTCCTCGGCACCAGGACCAATATAGGAACGTAGCAAGTAAGGGCAACAGTACCCGAAGTGCTCCCGCCGTCATTCAGACCAGTCCGTCACTGAGACCAATCCGTCACACAGACCAATGCGGCAGTGATCAAGGCATCGCCGCGACTAAGTGCTCTATGGCACAGCGAGGAGCAGCGATTATCCTAGCTACCCAAGCCATTGTCTTAGCAGGGGACAGTCAGGACCCGATCCCTCCATTCATCCTACTGCACTCTAGAGTATATTTTATAAAATTATAGTATTTTATATTAAAACAAATTCTAACAGGATGTATCGAAAACTGACTCTCCATGATGTTCAGCATTGTAAAATTTCGTAATTACTTTGATATTAGACTTTGATTAATAATTGATCAATTTTAGCTGTTATTATTATAAAGATATAACATGGAAAAATGCTAAAATATGGCACTCAGTTACTGGTTTAGATCTAAGGAATATACTGATATAGGCGTAATTAAAAATATAAAAACTTGTCTTCCAAATTGTTGAATTAAATTATCTGAGATATAACTGGTTCATATAAATTATAATAGTTTAGATATCAATGAAATTATTTAATATAATTGGTTAAAATATAATTGATATAATAAATAATATATTATTTAAATATAATAGATATAAATAAAATTACTGAAGAATACCTAATTAAAAATAATATGAAAATTTATTCCTTAGCTATTGAATGTAATTGTTTAAAATATGACTGGTTTAGATGTCAAAAAAACACATTTAGCCATTTCTCAGGTGACAGGGGAACAGTTAAGGATTGTTGTTTTTGTTCTGATCCTTTAAAAACACTTAACGGCTCATACCACATCTGTATTAATACAACTGTAACACAGACAGGCTTTTGTCTTTTGTGGTACTGTTTTTACAAGCTTTTCATTGATATTGTTTTAATAGCTCCATTGATAGATCTGGGAACTGTCTAGACACTGATTTTCATTAAAAAATAAATTTCTACATCTAGATTTTTCTTCATTTTCCTAATTTTTAATTAAATAAATTCCTAATTTTTAATTAAATATCCACTAAAATGGATGTGAATTTAAGAATGCGAATGAGTATTCTATACTGTGAATTAGAAGAATGTGAATTTAATATTAAATTGCCGATAGCTAAAATATTAATTCATTCACTCTGTATTACTGTTGATATGAGATACAATTACAGGGATTCATACGAGTCAGAATATTTGAGTATTTTTCTACTCAAATGAGTGGATTCAGTTTTTGGTATTTTCTTGAATTCGAGTATTTCTTCAAACTTACCTGCCAAGTCTCGATGTAAATACTGGTATGTTTCGGTTGCCTTGGTGTGACATTTGATTTCCAGAATACCACTGCTTTCAAATCTCTTCCCTTTGAATGTTACGGTATCCAAAAAGCTGATAGATCTGTCTGATATCTCGAAAGTGAACTTTAACATTGGATGGGCATTATAAATCCAATAACCATCGTCCCGGTATCGTTTGTGACGCAGGATATTATGCTGTAATGGGAACCGCTCCATCAGCATGTTGATGTGCTGATAAATAGCAGAATCACTAACTCGGGTGATGGAATTGCCTTCATTGGTGCTCCCACGATTTGCCGGTAATATTTACCAGTAGATGCAAAATTCGTTTTCTGTAAGGATGAGGTTGGCTATTTCTACCAGTAATTCTATCGATGGCCTTTTTATGTCATATACGATATCGTTGTTCGTCGTGAGATCAGTCTTCAGGGCTGCGGCTATCCCTTCAAAACTCAGATTTGTGTACAGCGATGTGATATCATATGTAACAAGGATAGCACTGCTCGGGATGGGCATACTTTCAATTTCATTAATGAAATTTGAAGTATCCGCAAGATATGTATATTGCTTTTTAATAAAAGGCAACAGGAAGAAATCCAAATATCTCCCCAGTTTCGAAGTAGGTGGTATCATTATCTGTTAACATCCGACTTGAGATATTTCTAATATATGTCTTGGCTATTGCCAGTCTCGAGAGGTGAGATTTACGTTGACATGTATTGACATAATTAATGTCTGCTTCTTGTAGCGTTTTCTCTGTTTACTAGAGAAGCGTCTTGTTTTCATTATGTCTCTAATGAGTTAGAATGAATCAGTTGATATGCGGCGTATGTTGTAGTCTATCAGGATACTAATCTTCTCAATCAAGGTCGCAGGAATAACTCGTATTACTTGTATGAATCCCAGAATTATTTATGTATGTCCTAATTATTTCGTAGTTTTAAATATTTTGCCGTATAAAAAGATTTAGTGCTCCATTTAAAAAGCATTGAAATAACATTAGGTTGCATTAAACAAAATTGCCTTCCTGTGAATTAAATAAAATTAGTGTAGTTTGTCATATTTGTGTTGTTCAGTGTCCGTTTTGTAGGTAAATTTTTTTTTATTATATGATAGTAAAAAAAAAATTATTACATAATAGCTTGCATTCTGTAGAAAACGGCTTCGTACGTGAGTCCTGCTCGTGCAACTAAAACTTTAATTAACATGATTTAATTAATCGATTTACCCCACACAGAGCCACTAACGTCCTATCAGCAGTTGGGCAGAGCTTCCTAGCGGACTCTGATATTGTTTAGGCGATGGCCGTCAGTCGTTACGCACCGGCGAGCACAGCTTTTCAACCCCCTGCTATCCCCAGCATAAACAGCATTGGTCTGTGTGACGGATTGGTCTCAGTGACGGATTGGTCTCAGTGACGGCGGAGCACTTCGGCCCCTTATCAGTAAGGGCCTACATATAATAAACAACCTTAAGGTTGATGACAGAACCATAATGTCAAAGTCTAACCATTGGTGTAACGGTCTATACAGGAATAAAGTACTTGATGGAGAAAGCCGGAAAAACTGTCCAAGTACACCACGAAAACATTGTGTTGTTTAAGCACAATCCTAAGGTAAATGGATCTCAACACAATGTTTGTGTGTTAAAGACAACATGGTTCTTTGTTAAAACAACACTGTGCTGAATTCAATTAAAGGTGACTAGTCCGTCATTCACATTCCCGCCGTCGTCCTCAGAGAATATCCACGTCCATAATCCAAAGACCTATTCCATATAACAGTATTTGACCAAATACTGCTGATTGTAATACAATTTTGATATTCTGAACTCCAGACTGGAAACAACAAGGTCTGGACAGGACTCTCTTCGTAGAGTAACGACGAACCTAAGTAAATCACAATGTGAAAAACCCGAGAAGAATTGATACAAGTGGAAAGATGACGCCAAACGAACGGACTTCCCCTCCCGCCGATGACCGACGATGAAGAATCAAAGGGGGTGCCGATGAATGGATATAAAATATGCATCTCGCAAATGAAGAAATGACGTGACAAACGGCGTTATGACGTACCGGAAACGTCTAACCGATGTAATAGAACGACGCACAGGTGTATGAGAGACACATGACGGCGAAATGAACATGCCGTCAAAGGTGTAATAGGAAAGCGTAATGTGAAAAATGCGAGAAACGTTGTATATGATAAACAACGTAGTGATTTCCTAATTCACAACAACTTAATGTATATACATGCTCAAACTGGAGCAGGATACAAACTTATAAAAGTACATGACGTAACCGAAGGGCGTTGCAAACAGTAACCCCGAAGTCGAATGTAATAAATTTTCCTTCTCTTTAAACGCAGTAGAGATGAACATATTAAATGTTTGTAGCGTTAATCACCAAATGTAAGCTCAATGAGATAAATGGGATTATGGATCTTTGTGTCAGTGGACATGAAATAATGTGTCAATGAATATGGTTACATTATGACCTCTCCCGATGTAATTTGTCTCCTGTACATGAGATTCAGTACTGGAGTTTTATATGGAGAGAATATTAAACATTTACAACAATGTTACTATCAATAACCAAAAAGTCACACAATCGACATCCAGAACAAAGATTTTTCCAGGAAACCAAAACAAATCCTTAAAGGATTTTAAATTCCCGAAGAGAGGAAAAACATTTAAGGTCTCTCGCCGGCAGGAAAATGAGGTTATTCAAAAATTTTGAATTTGAAATGACCTAACACGAACAAATTTGTCGAGAAGCGGAAGAACAGTAAGAACATTACTAAAGAGCAGTTTGATGCTCTAGTAGACTGTACTGGTAATACAAACTTGGTAGAAAGAAACCATAGAAGACTTCACGACTTACGTGTCATTAGGCTTAAACCTTGGCCGGACCAATAGATTCCCACTCACGCTAGTAAAATTTTTAAATTTTCTCATAGGGAAGAAAATAAAATTAGTGCATAAGTCCATCTGAATTATAAGCGTAACACAGTATACAGATGGAACAGCTTGGTGAGAAACAAAACAAATCACATGTATAAAACCAAATTGTGTATCAAAGCATAGCACAGAATCACAATAAACAGTGGGTAATAGAATTACTTACTCACGATAACCAACACGTGATCCCTTTGTTGATCGACACACCCTTCATCACATAAAAAGAGATCAGCAAAGACGCTCATTAAAATGCAATAAATAGTCGTAGCATTGAAGCCCCGTAACATCCATTTATGCTATTATTATAACATCGTTTACATAGGGTTGAGATGTGGTTACGTACACAAAAACAACAAACACGTAAACAAGAGAGGCAGATTAAAACCTCCGTAAGATCTCTCTTGAAGACAGGATATCAAAATCACATAATAATACTTGATATAACAAGAGATTACCTTCTTGGTAGGCCACAGAATTGAATGGATGCAGGTGAGAACAATCAAAGTCCGAACAAAACATACAACAACAACATGAAACATTGACGGACTGCTTATAAAGACTCGGATTTCTCCGACGGAGAAAACCGAACCTCCCGCGTCAAAACGAGGGTAGTTCTCACAATCCTGGTAATTTATACAACAATTCAGTGGATAAAATCATGAAACAACGAAACAAAAACTTGTTCGTTTAAAGTACATCACAATAGGCTCCATACTGACCGAACAAAACGGAATGTTGGAGACTAATAAAAGCCTACCTCAAACACACCGGGTCGTAACTCAAAGTTTGTGTGAAGACGTAATATTGACTACACACTGGCCTAATGCAGGACTGTGTTATTTGTTAAACATGAGATTTCATAAAGACTTTTAGAAGAACATCGTCAGACGATCATTTCAAGAGAATTTAAAATCTCCGCCCCAAGTATTTAGCGACGTACGTCCAAAGACACTAAACACGTGGCCGACTCAAACGAATTCAACATTCGCCCCACAAATAGATCGGGCACGGAATTAAATAAACTATGTCCACGTTGTTTATTAGCTTTCCTTTTTGGAAGAGATATGTGGTACCGATAGACAGGCGAAATAACCTGTGGTAAAGAATTCTTTTGTCTGAAGGAGACAATGGAATGGCCAGGCAAGAGCGACCTGGTCTTTGTTGAGCGTAACAAAGGAACGGGTTTTGGATCAACCTAGACAATGAAACTCCGGACCGGGTCAAATTGTCTAGCAACCTAGAATTATCTTCGTGTATGATAGTATGGAATACATACCGACGTGGGAGAAACTGGGTCTTGACCAGCTCGGTCAAGATCCTAACAACACTTCACACATTGACCAAAGAAATTTCTAAGACCCGTCTGTCGATCTCCGAAATAGACGGGTCCTCACAAGCGTATAAAAGCAAAGCACGACGGCCCTGGGCATAAATCTTCCAAGCCGTCGGAACCCATAATACATATTCCGCGCACGTGGACGCACAATAACACAAATCTTTACATGAAAAGCAAGCCGTGTGAGCGTCCAAAAGGGAACAAATTTTTCCCGCACGTACGACACGGAATAAAAGACGGAACTTCCGACATAATAATACAGTAAGTAAGTTCCGAATAAACAACAAACTCAACTTGATAAAGGATATACCAGCGAGACAACAACAACCAATGTTGTAAAATTGACTCTGAATACTTCCCTAGATGTGCACTGCTCGAGCAAACAGGAGAAAGAGGATTGGAATAAGGCTTACAATGACCTTTATAGTAACCACGCTGGATTGAATGGGAGAGCTCTCCTAGGGGCAGACAACTCCTAGGGGAGTTGGTTTTTTTCTTTTAACTTCCGTTTTTCTACGTTTGATTGTGCATTTAATCGGAGATAAAAGGCATTAATTCAAGCAGGTTTAAGACTTAGGAAGCAAATACTGCAATTTCTGTACACACCCTAACTGCTCTCTACCAGTCTACATTTAATTCAGTCTGATGAGTAATGGGGTGAAGCCTGGAGCCTATGGTTGTTCGAGAAAAACTAACTGGCAAAACTCATTATGAGCGGGGGGGAGGGCAGGAGGAAATGCCAATCTGCACACTCAACATGCACACACTCACACCAAATATTCCATTGATTCCAAAGGGTTCCCACACTGATAACAAATGTTCACTCACCAATACCAGAGGCTTCTGTACATCCGAACTGCCATCTGCCAGTCGTTTATATCTACATCTGGTGAAACCTGGAGGGAGTGGTTTGATGAGTGTCTGGCATGGAGAGAAGGATATGTGATACGATTAGTGTCCATTTCATGGTGGAGGATGTGAGTATGAGGAGAGTCTGTGGCAAAAAGGAGGATGTTTGGTCTGAGGAGAGTGGCATGAAGAAGGATGTG